>WNWK01021579.1:0-33892 GCA_009830355.1 Cherax destructor
ACTTTGACTTTTTGGGTTTATCCTAGGTTCTCTACACATATGCTGCTATGTGATAATCTGTGTAACTGTATTTGTGTATCCTGAATAAACTTATTGATTAAGCCCCTGTGTAGGCGAAACGTTGTCAATAAGGATCCCTTTATACTGCTTATGTGTTTATTTTTCCATTGTGTCGGTATTCAATACCATTTACTTCCACTACCTAATTGTTTTGTTATCCTTATCACCTTGCTCTTTCCTATTTCACTTTTAATTTCCTTCTTTTACATAGCCTTCCAATCTCGTTCACCCCTTGAAACTTCTCTTCAGAATTTACCAAAGCACAGAGTCATCAAATGTGGCAGATGTAGCACCTGTGGAATAGGTGTGGCTACTGAAAACAGTTAAAGAGTTTTTAGAGGATGGGACAGTTTAGAGAATGTATTAAAGGGAGACTATTTCCCAGTAAACGTAGGTCTTAAACAAGGATGTGCGATGTCACAGTTGCTTTTTGCTTATGAAGAGAATTGCAGAGGTTTGATGGACGAGTTTGGAAGGCTATGTAAAAGAAGGAAATTAAAAGTTAACGTAGAAAAGTGCAAGGTGATGCTAATGTAATTCCTATTTTTAAAGCAGGGGACAAGTCGTTACCATCAAATTACGCCCAATAATCTAACTTCTTAGGCAAATTATTAGAGTCGATTATAGCTGATAACATAAAGCCATCTCGATAGGCATAATTTGATTAATGATATCAACATGGATTCACCAGGGGCCGTTCTCCAACTACCGCCCAATAAGCCTGACCTCAATTGTAGGCAAATTACTAGAGTCAATTATAGCTGATATTAGAAGCCATCTAGATAACCATAATTTGATTAATGATACCCAGCATGGATTCACGAGGGGCCGTTCCTGCCTATCTAATTTATTAACCTTCTTCAGTAAAGCTTTTGAGGCTGTTGATCACGATAAAAATTCGATATTGTTTATTTAGACTTTAGTAAGGCTTTTGATAAGTACCACACCAGAGACTGTTAAAAAAGTGGCAGCTCATGGCATTGGGGGAAAAGTGCTGTCATGGATCAGTCATGGCTCACCAATAGGAAGCAGAGAGTGTGCATAAATGGGTTAAATCCGAATGGGGACTTGTAACAGGTATTTCACAGGGATCAGTCTTTGAGCCCATTGTTATTTATAATATTATCAATGACCTTGATGAGGGAATTACTAGTGATATGAGCAAATTCGCCGACGACACGAAGATAGGTAGGATAATTGATTCAAACATAGATGTCATAGAACTTCAGGAAGATTTAGACAAACTTAATTCGTGGTCAGAAGAAGTGGCAGATGCAGTTCAATGTAGATAAATGCAAGGTTCTGAAAGCTCAGGAGTGTCCATAACTAAGCACTTATAAGTTAAATAACGTAGAACTTGATATACAGATTGCGAGAAGGACTTGGGGTGATGGTAAGCAGCAACCTTAAACCAAGACAGCAATGCCTAAGGTACGTAATAAGGCAAATAGATTACTGGGATTTATATCAAGAAGTGTTAGCAACAGAAGTCCAGAGGTTATATTACAGCTTTATACATCATTAGTAAGGCCTCACCTAGATTACGCAGCTCAGTTCTGGTCTCCATATTACAGAATGGACATAAATTCGTTAGAAAACATTCAGCGTAGAATGACTAAATTAATACATAGCATTAGAAATCTTCCTTGAAGAAAGATTGAAGACCCTAAAATTACATTCACTTGTAAGACGTAGAATGAGGGAGACATGATCGAGGTATACAAGTGGAAAATGGGTATAACAAGGGGATATAAATAAGGTCTTGAGGATATCTCTCAAGAGAGAACCCAATAATGGATTCAAGTTAGATAAGTTTGATTTAGAAAGGATATAGGAAAGTATTGGTTTGGAAATAGGGTAGTTGATGAGTGGAACAGTCTGCCTAGGGGTTATTGAAGCTAGGACCTTGGGTAGTTTCAAATTTAGGTTGGATAAATTCATGAGTGAGAGGGTTGGATTTGAGTGGGACTCCTGAGGTGGGTAGAATTGTCAAAGCTTATTTCTTGGGTAGCTTTGAAAATGGGTTGAGCAAATATTCTGTTAGTGGGACGGATTGTGAAGGACCTGCCTAGTATGGCCAACAGGCCTGCTGCAGTGTTCCTCCTTTCTTATGTTCTTATGTTCTAACTAATTTATTAACTTTTTTCAGTAAGGCTTTTGAGGCAGTTGATCATGATAAAGAATTCGATATTGTTTATTTGGATTTTAGTAAGGCTTTTGATAAGTACCACATCAGAGACTGTTAAAAAAGTGGCTGCTCACGGCATTGGAGGAAAAGTGTTTTCATGGATCGAGTCATGGCTCACCAATAGGAAGCAGAGGGTGTGCATTAATGGGGTTAAATCTGAGTGGGATCTGTAACAAGTGGCGTTCCACAGGGATCGGTTTTGGGCCCGTTGTTGTTTTATAATATATATAAATGACCTTGACGAGGAATTACTAGTGATATGAGCAAATTCGCTGATGACACGAAGATGGTAGGATAATCGATTCAGACGTAGATGTCACGGAACTTAAGAACATAAGAACATAAGAAAGGAGGAACACTGCAGCAGGCCTGTTGGCCCATACTAGCAGGTCCTTCACAATCCGTCCCACTAACAGAATATTTGCTCAACCCAATTTTCAATGCTACCTGCAAGAAATAAGCTTTGACAATTCTACCCACTCATCCGAGTCCACTCAAATCAACCTCTCACTCATGAATTTATCCAACCTAAATTTGAAACTACCCAAGGTCCTAGCTCAATAACCCTACTAGGCAGACTGTTCCACTCATCAACTACCCTATTTCCAAACCAATACTTTCATATCCTTTCTAAATCTAAACTTATCTAACTTGAATCCATTATTGCAGGTCTCTCTGAGAGATATCCTCAAGACCTTATTTATATCCTTGTTAATACCCATTTTCCACTTGTATACCTCGATCATGTCTCCCCTCATTCTACATAAGAACATAAGAACATAAGAACATAAGAAAGGAGGAACACTGCAGCAGGCCTGTTGGCCCATACTAGGCAGGTCCTTCACAATCCGTCCCACTAACAGAATATTTGCTCAACCCAATTTTCAATGCTACCCAAGAAATAAGCTTTGACAATTCTACCCACTCATGCGAGAGTCCACTCAAATCCAACCTCTCACTCATGAATTTATCCAACCTAAATTTGAAACTACCCAAGGTCCTAGCTTCAATAACCCTACTAGGCAGACTGTTCCACTCATCAACTACCCTATTTCCAAACCAATACTTTCCTATATCCTTTCTAAATCTAAACTTATCTAACTTGAATCCATTATTGCGGGTTCTCTCTTGGAGAGATATCCTCAAGACCTTATTTATATCCCCTTTGTTAATACCCATTTTCCACTTGTATACCTCGATCATGTCTCCCCTCATTCTACGTCTTACAAGTGAATGTAATTTTAGGGTCTTCAATCTTTCTTCTTACAAGTGAATGTAATTTTAGGGTCTTCAATCTTTCTTCGTAAGGAAGATTTCTAATGCTATGTATTAATTTAGTCATTCTACGCTGAATGTTTTCTAACGAATTTATGTCCATTCTGTAATATGGAGACCAGAACTGAGCTGCGTAATCTAGGTGAGGCCTTACTAATGATGTATAAAGCTGTAATATAACCTCTGGACTTCTGTTGCTAACACTTCTTGATATAAATCCCAGTAATCTATTTGCCTTATTACGTACGCTTAGGCATTGCTGTCTTGGTTTAAGGTTGCTGCTTACCATCACCCCAAGTCCTTCTCGCAATCTGTATGGCTAAGTTCTACGTTATTTAACTTATAAGTGCTTGGGTTATGGACACTCTCCGAGCTTCAGAACCTTGCATTTATCTACATTGAACTGCATCTGCCACTTTTCTGACCACGAATTAAGTTTGTCTAAATCTTCCTGAAGTTCTATGACATCTATGTTTGAATCAATTATCCTACCTATCTTCGTGTCGTCGGCGAATTTGCTCATATCACTAGTAATTCCCTCATCAAGGTCATTGATATATATTATAAATAACAATGGGCCTAAGACTGATCCCTGTGGAACACCACTTGTTACAAGTCCCCATTCGGATTTAACCCCATTTATGCACACTCTCTGCTTCCTATTGGTGAGCCATGACTCGATCCATGACAGCACTTTTCCCCCAATGCCATGAGCTGCCACTTTCTTTAACAGTCTCTGGTGTGGTACTCTATCAAAAGCCTTACTAAAGTCTAAATAAACAATATCGAATTCTTTATCGTGATCAACAGCCTCAAAAGCTTTACTTCAGGAGGATTTAGACAAACTCAATTCCTGGTCAGAAAAATGGCAGATGCAGTTCAATGTAGATAAATGCAAAGTTCTAAAGCTCGGGAATGTTCATAACCCTAGCACCTACCAGCTTAATAATGTTGAACTCAGCCGTACAGAATGCGAAAAGGATCTGGGGGTTATAGTAAGCAGCAACCTCAAACCAAGTCAGCAATGCCTAAGCGTAAGAAATAAAGCAAATAGATTACTGGGATTTATATCAAGAAGTGTAAGCAACAGAAGTCCAGCGGTTATATTACAGCTTTATACATCATTAGTAAGGCCTCACCTAGATTATGCAGCTCAGTTCTGGTCTCCATTTTACAGAATGGATATAAATTCGTTAGAAAACATTCAGCGACGAATGACAAAGTTAATTCATAGCATTAGAAATCTTCCGTATGAAGAACGATTGAAGACCCTTAAATTACATTCACTTGTAAGACGAAGAATGAGGGGAGACATGATCGAGGTATATAAGTGGAAGATGGGTATTAATAAGGGGGATATAAATAAGGTCTTGAGGATATCTCTCCAGAGAGAACCCGCAATAATGGATTCAAATTGGATAAGTTTAGATTTAGAAAGGATATAGGAAAATATTGGTTTGGAAATAGGGTAGTTGATGAGTGGAACAGTCTGCCTAGTAGGGTCATTGAAGCTAGGACCTTGGGTAGTTTCAAATTTAGGTTGGATAAATTCATGAGTGAGAGGGGTTGGATTTGAGTGGGACTCGCACTTGAGTTAATAGAATCTTCAAAGCTTATTTCTTGGGTAGAATTGAAAATTAGGTTGGGCAATTATTCTGTTAGTGGGATGGATTGTGAAGGACCTGCCTAGTATGGGCCAACAGGCCTGCTGCAGTGTTCCTCCTTTCTTATGTTCTTATGAAAGATGTGATATCAGACTGTAGGGAGAGTATGGAGGTGATTCTGCTCCTTCAGTGCCCTGGTGATGGACCAGGTGATTCTGCTCCTTCAGTGCCCTGGTGATGGACCAGGTGATTCTGCTCCTTCAGTGCCCTGGTGATGGACCAGGTGATTCTGCTCCTTCAGTGCCCTGGTGATGGACCAGGTGCTTTGGCTCCCTCAGTGCCCTGGTGATGGACCAGGTGATTCTGCTCCTTCAGTGCCCTGGTGATGGACCAGGTGCTTTGGCTCCCTCAGTGCCCTGGTGATGGACCAGGTGCTTAGGCTCATTCAGTGCCCTGGTGATGGACCAGGTACTTCAGCTCCTTTGATGCTCTTGTGGTGGACCAGGTGCTTCAGCTCCTTCAGTACCCTATTTTATAGTGCCCTGATTACCAAAGCATATTCCTTGGATGGAGTAGGTAGGTTGGGTAGGAGTTTTTGTTTGTGGGATTGGTTTTGGGTTTTAGGGGGACCTGCCTAGCGTGGACCAGTTGGCTTGCTGCAGTGTTCCTTATTTCTGTGTTCTTGTGAGTGAGAAGGGTTGGATTTAAGCGGGACTTGCACAATGGTCGGGGGAAGGGAGGGGGGTGTTGTCGGGGCTTGTTGCTTGGATGGTGATGGGGATGGGATGGACAAATATTTTTATTGGTGGATTGCTTTTGACATGGACCTGCCAAGTATGGGCCAGTAGGCCTGTTGCAGTGTTCCTCCTTTCTTATGTTCTTATCTCTAAGTAAATATATTCAGATATTTGGGAGTAGACTTGTCAGCAGATGGGTCTATGAAAGACGAGGTGAATTATAGGACTGATTGAGAGGAAAAATAATGAAAATATCCCTCGAATTTATAAACTAGGTGAAGTTGAGCTTGATCATACAGAATGTGAAAAAGACTTGGGAGTCATGGTAAGCAGAAATCTAAAGCCAAGACAACAGTGCCTAAGTGTGCGCAATAAGGCTAACAGATTACTAGGATTTATTTCAAGAAGTATAAGCAACAGAAGTCCAAAAGTTATTTTACAACTCTATACATCACTAGTGAGACCTCATTTGGATTATGCAGCTCAGTTTTGGTCTCCTTACTACAGGATGGATATAGATTCATTGGAGAACATACAAAGAAGAATGACTAAAATGATTTACAGTATAAGAAATCTCCCGTATGAAGATAGACTTAGAGCATTGAATCTCCACTCTCTGGAGAGACGTAGAATGAGGGGAGATATCATCGAGGTGTACAAGTGGATGATGGGCATAAACAAAGGAGATATTAATAAAATACTGAGGATATCGAACCAAGTAAGAACCAGAAATAACGGATTTAAATTGGATAAATTTAGATTTAGAAAGGACATAGGCAAGTACTGGTTTTCGAACAGAGTTGTAGATGCGTGGAACAATCTTCCGAGTAGGGTGATAGAGGCTAGGACCTTGGGTGGCTTTAAAAAGAGATTGGACAAATATATGAGTGGGAGGGGCTGGGTTTGATTAGTGTCGTGAGTACAGGAGTAAATTCTTAGGTAGTGGTTTTGATAAGGACCTGCCTTGTATGGGCCAGTAGGCCTTCTGCAGTGTTCCTCCATTCTTATGTTCTTATGTAAAAGGTGAGTGGTGCAGTGAGGAGTCTGTGGAGACAAAGAACGCTATCCATGGAAGCGCTAAATTGTTCATTATTAATATTAATTTCTTAATGGCAATTCTCCTCGTTCGTTAGATCTTCCTTAATGGAATACCTGAGCAGGTAACAACAATCATCAATAGTCAGTTACTCTCTTGACTCCCATTTTAATCTTCAGGCCAAAACTCTGGGACCCCTGGGATCTCAGGGACCTCTGGGATCTCCGGGACATCTGGGACCTCTGGGACCTCTACCGCATCATCCTTATCATATTCCAACTTAATCTTCAAGATAATAATCTTGCGATGACTTGTGCTTGCCTCTTCTATTATCACAAGACTATTTACTAGCGGCACCTTGTTTGTCAGAACCAGGCATAAGCAGGTTACTCCCTCTGGTTAGTTCTGTCACAAACTAATTTGAAAAGTACTCCTGGACTACGAGGAAATAACTAAGGAAATTGTTTAGGAATTCCAGTCATTGTGGTAAAATTAAAATCTCAGTAGACTTACTACATTATCGTATCGGTAAACCTTAACAATTTAGCCCTAAAGTCATACGAAGACTCGTTACGTCACGGTATTTATTCGATGTTTCGACAATTTGGATTTTGGCCCAATTCGTCAGATTTTGCACACTTATCTTTGGTTACAGGAACTTAAATGTATTATATTTATTATATAATAAAAAAGAAGCGCTAAACCAACTTAAACGTAGAATTTTATTAAAATGACGTTTCGTCCGGCTAGGACGAAACGTCTCACGGCGGACGAGACGACTCAATAAAATGTCCTAACATTGCGTCATTACACAAATAACCTGCACGTAGGAGACCGAAACGTCGTCATAAGTTTCAGTCTTCTATGTGTATTGTTCCAGTCACTGCAAGGGCGCAGTGGGCACAATAAGGGAACACTGTATCAACATCCGTGGCCCTAGACTATTCAACATCTTACCAGAAGATATCAGAAACACTGCTGGGACAAGTATTGAAGTCTTCAAGAGGAAACTGGGCAAGTATCTTCATCAGGGTCGTTCGGTGTGGTTCGCACGTCAGTTTACGTGCGGCCAGCAGTAACAGTCTAGTTGATCATCCACCCCGAGGCCTGGTCACGGACCGGGCCGCAGGGGCGTTGACCCCCGAAACCCTCTCCAGGTATAGGTGCCAGATCAACCAGGCTGTAATGGATATGTAGGTCAGCGGGCCACCAGCAGCAACAGCCTGGTTGACCAAGCACACACCTAACCAGCCTAGCCCGTGGCCGGGCTCCGAGAATTAAAAAACTCGGAACTCATCAAAGGTATGGAGATAAATGGTATAAAACACCGACACGATGGAAAAATAAACACAGATGCAGTATAATGCGATCCTTTATTGACAACGTTTCGCCCACATAGTGGGCTTTATCAACATAGAAACATAAGAGAGAAGGAACACTGCGGCAGGCCTACTGGCCCATACGAGGCATGTCCAAGTCACCCACCGGCCCAAGTCACAAATAGATCTCACAGACAGATCTGTTTGTGACTTGATAAAGCAAACTTTGTGGACGAAACGTTATCAATAAAGGATCGCGTTATACTGCATCTGTGTTTATTTTTTCCTCAAAGGTATATCAGAGGTGTCGTTCTATGCTTGACTGTGTCATGATCAGAGTAGCTACGTGTTAACTTGCTACGACAATTACAAGAACCTGGGATGTGTATACAAATAAAATATAACTAAGATAAAACTGTGCAACACTAGAAAAGTTTATTAGGAAGCGTCTCGCCCCTGTAATGGATTAACATAGCTCCCGGAAGCGAAACGTTTCGGCATAACACGTTACGGTGTTAAACAAGTGGTTCAGAGAAATATATAAATTAAAACCTAACAAATCCCGGGGCTCTGATGAACTGCTCACAAGGGTTTGCAAGAAACACAAGGAGGACCTTAGCAAATCTTTGGCTAGTCTGGTCAACATATCACTACACACTGGCATAGTATCTGATTAGTGGAAAATGACAAATGTGATACCTTATCTACAAAGCAGGAGTCCTGGAGGTGGGAAGTACAGTGTCTGAAGGAGGGCTGTTGATATATTGCAGTTGCTGCTTTTTAACTGTAGTGTAGGTCCGCCTTTGGCAAGACGGGGATGGAGTGAATGATGCTGAAAGTGTTTCTTCTTTTTTGGGTCATCCTGCCTTGGTGGGAAACGTCACCCATACCACTCACCCCTGACGTCACCCACACCACTCACCCCTGACGTCACCCACACCACTCACCCCTGACGTCACCCACACCACTCACCCCTGACGTCACCCACACCACTCACCCCTGACGTCACCCACACCACTCACCCCTGACGTCACCCATACCACTCACCCCTGACGTCACCCACACCACTCACCCCTGACGTCACCCACACCACTCACCCCTGGTCGTCACCCATGGTGAACCATCCATTTCCTTACCAAAATAATTCATCATATAAATATATACATATAATGAAAATGGGAAAGATGAAAATGAATATTTAATATTATAAAGTTGATTACCGTCATTTTAGTTATTAACGATGATAATCACAATGTAATATTAGATAGAAGAACATATATGAAAGTTATATTTTACATTTATCCACACCAGTTCACTATGGCTCAGATGGTAGGGTGACATGTACATTGTGTGGCCTCTTGAGGCGGGACAATGTGTCGTGGGGTCGAATCCCGGCCTGCCGCAGTTTGGTAAATGATTCAAAACCACTTGTTTCGTGGTTTCTTTGCTATATAGACTGCTTGTGGAGGCGGGTATATATATATGTGTGTGTGTGTGTACTTCACATCATCTGCAATCAAGAACACTATTCCTAATTTCATGTCGTTCACATATACCTAGGCCTTCCCTATTATACCTGCCTGGTCCTCCAGCTTTTGCACTAATCTCTTGTGCAGAACTGTGTCAAAAGCCTACTTACAGTCCAAGAAACCACAATCTACCCACCTCTCTCTCTCTTGTCTTACTGTTGTCACCCTGTCATAGAACTCCAGTAGGTTTGTGACACAGGATTTCCTGCCCCTGAAACCGTGCTGATTGTAGCTGAGCTCATTCCTTTCTAGGTGCTCCACCACTCTTCTCCTGATAATTTTCTCCATGACTTTGCATATTATACATGTCAGTGACACTGGTCTGTAGTTTAATGCTTCGTGTCTGTTTCCTTTTTTTAAAAATTTGGACTAAATTTGCTGTCTACCATACCTCAGGTAGTTACCCTGTTTCGATAGCTGTGTTGAAGATTGGTGTTTGTGGTACACTTAGCGCCTCTTCTCCCTCTCTCAGGACCCATGGAGAGATGTTATCAGGCCCCATCGCCTTTGAGGTATCTAGCTCACTCAGCAGCCTCTTCACTTTCTCCTCGGTTGTATGCATTGTGTCCAACACTTGATGGTGTACCCCACCTCTCCGTCTTTCTGGAGTCTTTTCTGTCTCCTCTGTGAACACTTCTTTGAATCTCATGTTGAGTTCCTCACATACTTCGCAGTCGTTTCTTGTGATCTCTCCTCCTTCCTTCCTCAGCCTGATTACCTGGTCCTTGACTGTTGTTTTCTTCCTGATGTGACTGTACAACAGCTTCGGGTCAGATTTGGCTTTCGCTGCTATGTCATTTTCGTATTGTCGTTGGGCCTCCCTTCTTACCTGTGCATATTCATTTCTGGATCTAGGACTGCTCTCCTTATTTTCCTGGGTCCTTTGCCTTCTATACTTCTTCCATTCTCTAACACACTTAGTTTTGGCCTCCCTGCACCTTTGGGTGAACCAAGTGCTCATTCTGGCCTTCTCGTTATTTATGTTACCCTTGTGTACAAACCTCTCCTCAGCTTCTTTGCATATTGTTGTCACATATTTCATTATCTCATTTACTGACTTCCCTGCTGGTGCTCTGTCCCACTGAACCTCGTGCAGGAAATTCTTCATGTCTATGCAGCCCCTCTCTTGTAGTTTGGCTTTATTCGTCCTACCCTTCCTGCTTCCCTCTCCACTTGTAGCTCTACTATGAATTCGAAGCTCAGAATCACGTGATCACTGGCCCCAAGGGGTGGTCTTTCATATATGATGTAATCAATGTGATGTCCTCAATATCTGCACTACTCAAGATGAATACTAGATCCAGTCTTGCTGGTTCGTCCTCTCGTCTCTGATAGTGTCACTTACGTGTTGGTACATGAGATTTTCCAGTACCACCTCCATCATCCCATCCACGTTTCTGGGCCCCCATGTGGCTCCAGGTTCTCCCAGTCAAATTCCTTGTGATTGAAGTCACCCACAATCAGTAGTTTTGCCCTGCCCACATGGGCCCTTCTGGCCACTTCAGCCAGTGTGTCAACCATTGCTCAATTACTCTCATTATGCCAATACATCACCTTTACCATTAATATATAAACTAATTGTTAAATTCTTTAAACTAATTGTTAAATTCTTAAATGTTTGAATTTCAGTACCTCAATTTTGTAAACCTAGTTAATCACTACAATTACCTAACCTTAATATCAGTATAATCATTGTGTCACTATTGAGTAAGACCTATCATAAGACTGCCTGAAAAGCCTAGGCATACCTAGGCATATTATTGGCAATCTTGCAATATCTACTTCATAAAATGTACATTACTATAAGTACACCCCACTTTGTATATTACTAGAAATAAAGAATTTGAATTTGAATCATACTCTTGTCTTGGCCTCCTGCTGTTCTGTGGTGGGTTATACATCACTGCAATTACCACCTTGGGACCTCCAAATTGAAGTGTTCCTATTACGTAGTCTCTTGCTTCTCCTTTCTGTGTGTGTGTGTGTGTGTGTGTGTGTGTATGCGTGTGTGTGTGTGTGTATGCGTGTCATATATGTCATACTATAGTTATAGACACCACGAATACCTTTATATTCATGTAAACAACATAGACAGGTTATGTAGTATATGGTACAGTACCCAGATGGCAGCCATCATGAAAGTTTGAAGAAATCAGGAAACAGTTATAAATATTCGCTTTTGGGAAATAAATCAAATCTTGCGTCACCCATCTAACGTGAAGAACTCCAGTCAGAGCCTCTGGTATCACTGTTTCAATGTCTCCTGGTATCACTGTTTCCACCATAGGAACAGCACTTTGATTCAGTCTTAATATTGATTCACTTCTCATTATGTACTTTCAATTCCAGACTCTGGAGAAGAACTCGTCTCCAGGCTGAGGGACTGACCACCTCAAAGCTACGTCTTCAAGGGTGATGGACTGATTACATCGTCTTTACAGCTCTACTGCTTCTGTTCCCTCCTCTGTATTCCACTGAAGAAGCCTACTGTGTCTCATTGTATACCACTATTATATTTATACTTTCAGTGATTGATTAATGACCCAATTTGGACAAACTAGGTAGCATAACCCTAGATATTAAAAACAAAATTACCATTTTGTGCAATAGGATATGTAAAGGCTATTCAATTTATGAACATAGAGGAGGAACACTGCTGTAGGCCTACTGGCCCATACTAGGCAGGTCCTTATTAAATAAGGACCATAAATGGTTTTAAATTGGTATTTTTATTAAAAATAGGAAAATCACTTATATATAGCCTGTTAGGTAAAAGGACACTGGTGCAACTAATGTGACATTTTATTGTGTCAACGTTTCGCTCTCCAGGAGCTTAGTCAAGCTTGATAAAGCTCCTGGAGAGCGAAACGTTGCCACGATAAAATATCACATTAGTTGCACTTGCGTCCATTTACCTAACATATTGTCGGTAATTCTATCAACATTAATACATATATAACCTATAACGAACTTTTAAAGGCATATTGAAATATTACAACATTACATTTTTACCAGAGACAAGCTCACAAAGACAGACTTCTGGGTTACCAGAGACAAGCTCACAAAGACAGACTTCTGGGTTACCTGAGACAAGCTCACAAAGACAGACTTCTGGGTTACCAGAGACAAGCTCACAAAGACAGACTTCTGGGTTACCTGAGACAAGCTCACAAAGACAGACTTCTGGGTTACCAGAGACAAGCTCACAAAGACAGACTTCTGGGTTACCTGAGACAAGCTCACAAAGACAGACTTCTGGGTTACCTGAGACAAGCTCACAAAGACAGACTTCTGGGTTACCAGAGACAAGCTCACAAAGACAGACTTCTGGGTTACCTGAATCATGCAAACATGTCGATCAAAGCCTCGAAATCTTCCTAAAAATATAATTACTTTTCAATTTCTATGCATAGCATAATTACTTTTCTATTTCTATGCTTGATATCCAGTTTTATAAGCTATCATATGGCTTGGATTGCAGACCGACTCTCAACATTCCTGACTCCAAACTATGATTTATTCTCATGTACCTCTAAATTAAAAGTCACAATTAAATCTAACACATTTCATTGATAAATGATAACGATCCGTTAAAATATTTGGGAACTTTAAAGGAGTGTTAAGACTCAGAAAATAATTGAGAAGATATTATTATTTATCTACGTCTAAGATATTAAAACATTGCTAACATAGAGAATATATATATATATATATATATATATATATATATATATATATATATATATATATATATATATATATATATATATATATATATATATATATATAATGTTTGTAAATAATTTCGCCTGTTTGCGAATTGTTAAGCATATTTATATATATATGTACAGTAGTGAGACTTTGGACTTTATCTCCATGTCTCTTATACAAGAGGATAGGAAGCAGCAGTGGCAATGCCACACTGATTATTATGATTTCGAATCATCTTTAAGTAGCCCTGGTCACCCCATGTGGTGCCCCATGAGTTCTTGACCAGCCAGTAGTCAGTGCCATCCTCAGTAGTGCCATAACCAACAACCAGAACACCGTGGTCCAGCTGCTTTGGGTTGCAATCTGGTTCATTATAAACACCTGTGAAGTAGTGAAGTAAATTCAACTAAACATTATTCCGAAACATTTACAAAGCAAACATTTACACTCAGCAATGTCAGAATTCTTAAATAATGAAGCAATGACAAATTACATTTTAATTGGTGTTTCTGATGTAACCACCGTGACACTGTGACTCCATGAAGAAACACATTAATGCCAGCATTTCTTTAGTTTTTAATTAATGAAATTTGTTAAGCTTCTACGACATGCAAGGCGTAAGACAAAAATTAAAGTCTTATCGTCTTTTCCTCATTAAACAAGATAATAAAATAACATAAAAGTGTAACTATATAATCTATGTAATCAGTTGACTATTGTATTAACAACACGAACGTGATCACGAACGAACATTCATTCACTATACAAGTTTATAAAACAATACAATAAAGGAGAGATGGGCAGTTTCTTAGAATTGATTATAGTGAGAATAAAACCTTTTAAAATGTTGAGAAACCTGTGACATTATAAAAGGCATCCCACAAATATCTTCATTATTTTGTTCTTAATTAGCATTCACTCTCAGCATCGTTTAGTACTATCCATAAATTATTTCCCAAATCTCCAAATAGAACAAAAAATCAGCATCGTATCTTTCAGGTAAATGTTTGTCCCCAGCACAGAGTTCAACTCTCCTTCAAACACTGATGGGAACTGAGAAGTGAATTTAATTCTATAGCATCAGAATAGAGAGTAACTTCGATCCTGTGTGTTTGAGCGTCATGTCACTTATACCGTATCTATTATTGTGGTTGTTGTGGTCGTCTGCTAACAAGCCAGATTTGTGGTACCTCGATTTTCTGATTCTCCTTCAAACACATTAAAAAGAAAAATCGCATCGAACTCACAAACTGAATATTAAAGGTGGTTGAGGGAGAAGCCGAAACCATATCTAGATTTTATTTCCGTCTGTAAATATTCATCTGGCAGCCGCCATCACCCATTATCTTGTTCAGCAAATAATTTCTCTTCTTCTGCACATCATAACATGTGCCTCACATTCTTGTGAATATTTTAAAATTTAATGGGCACGTAAGTTCCCCTGTCTTCTAATAACATGTTCATTCTTCCACTATAATCTACCTTGTCCATAATTACTATCGCATTTGCTTTGTCTGTTTCGTAAGGTGAAATCCAGGAGCTTTCCTTAATTCATGGTATAACTTAACAAATCTTTGAGAACAATTGTGTTGCAGAGCAAATCTCTGGAACTCTTTACTCTTATCGCACAGTATTTCAGTCTTAATCCACCTCTTCTATTATTCCTTTTAGCACCATCTCAGTCTTTGACTATCACTCTTAGTTTCCTCTGGTTCTTAATCACTCAAATTTTCTATTATTCTCAGGAAAATGTCTGACAGCTTCTCCCATTCATTCATTTGCCCCTATTTTTTTATATTTAATATAGCATTTTTTCTTATATAGCATACCTTTCTTGCAACACTTTCACATTGTAAATTCCGTTTGTTTGACAATTTCTCATCTTTTACCCTGAAGTGAAAATTTACTTACCCCTACTGTAAAGTTGGAATGATTCACTTGAAGCATCAATGCCAACAGAAATAGGTCCAAGAAGAGCAACAGCTTTCTTCAAGTCTTCTTCACTTCCCTCAAGAATATCAACAAAGCCAACGTCTTCAGCTCCAGATTCACTAGGGTTGTAGCGGCACTTTTGATTCTAAAAAAAAAAAAAATAATTGTAAATGTATCCTTTTTGCATCTTTAGTACATCACACAAATAATCAGTTCAAATATGTTAAATTCATAAATGTAGTGGAGATATCAAGTAACATATTATGAGTGACATGTCAGGCAGAGCTTAAATTACTCACAAGGTCTATTCATTATAAGTGAATCTAATTTATATAGCCCTGAACTAATATTCATATTGAAATCAATATTATTTTTTTATGAAACTTGATTCGATTATACAGGGAGATTCAAAACGAGTTGAACTTCAAATCGGATCCAACTCTGAAAAACCCTGTATGTCAACCATGAACCTGCTTAGCCTACTTGACAATGCACTTGAAATCCTTCATCACAATGCTCAGTTGTGCATTTATTTTATTTTCTTGTGAAATTAATAATTATACCCTGAGTTCACAGTATCGTGATAAAAGACGTATTGTGTAGAACTGATTTGTGAATTTGTGAACATGGAGAAGAAATATTGTCCTTACACTGTTGAAAATGCCAAGGAATACTAACTTGTCGCAAGATACATCATTAAACCCATGACTTAAAAGATCTAGTTGGTATGATTTTGTATATTCAGTAGCCTAGTTGTAACGTATGACTTCACAGAGTAAACATCCGCCATACTGGAGGTCAAACGCGTGTTTGCAACGCATCAGTGACACTGTTTACCTCTCGTAAGTAGCAATAGAAATGGATTGTTGAGGTGCCTGAGACCTGCTGTGCTGTGCCATGTTCAGACAGAAAGACACAGAAAGGAGTGTCCTTTTTTTTTATCGCATTACTGCCGAGGAGGAAGATGCGATCGAGCAAATAAACAGTGGATTTGAACAACCCTTTTCCCAAACACACACACACACACACATAGCTCCTGGTGGGGCCAGGATCTATGACTCGACCCCTGCAACCACAATTAGATGAGTACACACACACACACACTACGTACATACATACTGGGAAGCCGAGTCTACATGATTCTTATTAATCAAAAGATCTGGTCATTATTCTGGTCATTAAAATACTACTTGATGCTTCGCTTATCTATGAATTGTTCCAACTACGTGAACTGTAACTTTCATTCTCCTATTGCATATATAACAGACAGATAAATTGTCCCATCATTACCTTAGCCTCGTACGGATACGCTCCCTCAGTGTCAATTCCACCATTATCTTTGATGTACTGGAAAGCGTAGTCCATAAATCCACCATCACAGCCACCATTACCATACTTGGCTGAACAGTCAATTAAGTTCTGTTCAGAGAGGCTCACTAGTTGACCAGTCTTGCGGAAGTGCTGACCCTCCAGTGACCCAGTCTGCCGGGAATGTAAACGTAATATTACTTAAAAAGTCTTTAGATGAAAAGGAATAAATAACATTAATGATGATAACATCAATACGTAACGTACAGATATTATCATTCTTATCTAGATTAAATGTTTACTTAGTTCTTATTGTAAAGCAATTATCTGAATAAATAAGGATGGATCGTAATTGATAATGCACTGTGCTGCATTTCAAAGTATATTGGAAGAAATTGTAGTAAGACATCATTCTGAATGAGCATATATTTTCTTCTAATATTTTGCATATTATTTATATGTTCACGATTTATAGCTAATGTTAGAAGATAGAAGATAATATTGATAAATGGTTCAGAGAACCGACAAGTTGATAAATTAGACACATATGCAACACTTGGGTATCAATATTGTTGAAACGTTTCGCCACACAGTGGCTTCATCAGTCTAATACAAAGAAGAATAGTGAAGATCAAAGGGAGACTGAGGTAATCAGTCCCTCAGCTTGGAGTCAATATAATCATTCCATCAAGATTGCTGGACTCATTACCTCAATTTCCTTCGGATCTTCAATATTCCTTTTTTGTATTAGACTGATGAAGACTGTGGAAAACGCTTCCACAGAAAACATTCCCAAGTCTTGCACTTAAGTCCAATTTATCATCATAGAAGCTAATACTCACAGCTGAGAATGACCAACAGGAGCCACAGCGACCCTGGTCCTTCACTGGTGTCACAGCTCCCTTATCCCTCCAGTCGACACTCTGAGGCATCACAACATCATCATCTGGCACAATGAATGTGGCACCAGTGTACGGGGGAGTGGCCATAGAGTCGCCAGTACGGTTATAAATAAAACCATTCATTGTCGAAACAAATTCTTGATGAAGCTGCCCCCAAAAAATGTCAATTAATTTTCATAACATAGAATATACACATACAATTGCACTTTAGTAATTGTAAGTACAAAAACAAGTCGTGTCATACATAACTTACATTTATCCATCATTTTACTTAAGTTTTATTGGTGCTGCCCCCATACAGTGTTTGGATAAGTGAAAAAGAAAATTTGCAAAATGTAAATAGGCTCAGGTGTGGTTCATATAGTCATTTTAACTGTGAAATTAAAAAAAAAAATAAGATCCAGCTTAATTTCCCTACTTCTGTAATTCAAGTACCATAAAAAAAAGTAGGAAAATTATGACACGTAAAAATTATATTTAAAAATACAAAATTCAGTTGAACTAAGAAAAGACGAGAAATTTTTTTCAAGAATAGTTGTTTTTATGAATTTCTGAGAAAGTGATGGAGCAGAAAGTGATATATATAAAGACTGTCTAACATAAACTTGAGGTAAATCTATAAAATGGTCTAGTTTTATGAGCACCAAAACTAAGTTAGATCATGTATAAAGAACAAAAAGAAACAATACACAATAACCAGCACATAGCAGAGTGTAGCGTACCACGACGTTTCGGTCCGTCTTGGACCATTTACAAGTCGGACCGAAAAGTCGTAGTAAGCTCGCCTCTCCTACGTACGGGTTGTGTATTAGATCATAATATATTTTTCCTTACCATGTCTCCGTACTTGTTCATACCAAGTTTGAACGACTTGACTCCCGTAGCATACAACTTATTATGCGCCGCGATCCTACGCTTGTTCTCCGTGAAGATCTTCATGCGGAAGGATTCTTCGACTTCATTTTCGTATAACTTGCCGTGTTCAAGCTAGAAATGCAATTATACTTGATTCAGTGGTATCTATAAACATTCCAGTTGCTACTTATCAACATTATGAAAACTATTGACACCACTGGTTGAAACCTCAATAATTTAACTCAAAACGCCAACACACTCCCCAGAAATACTCTCTATTTTCTTTGCTAGTCTTCAGTTTTACTCTCAGAAAATAACGTAAGTTGGTTCTTTTTTTTTTAACAATATTTGATCTATTACTCCTTTCCTAAGATGTCATAAAATTGGTGTTACGTTTGCAACATCATAAACACACACACATATTTTACCTATTCGGCACGATTTATTATATATATATATATATATATATATATATATATATATATATATATATGTATGCAAAACAATCACGTTATTTGCTTGGACATCATCTCCTCTTTTCTGCAATTTTGCAAGCTCCTGATGATGTGTTGATTGCATCACGAAAGGCCTAGAGCTATTATTCTACTCCCCGTGGTTGTTTTGCATCTTGTATCGCTTGGTTTGCGATATTTGCTTAATATATATATATATATATATATATATATATATATATATATATATATATATATATATATATATATATATATATATATATGTGTGTGTGTGTGTGTGTGTGTGTGTGTCGTGCCGAATAAGTAAAACTGGTCAATTAGCAAGAACTCATTTAAAATTAAGTCCTTTCTAAAATTTTCTGTTATACGTTTAAATATATTTTTTTTCATTTATGTTAATGTAAAAATTAATAATTTTGTACCATAAGAACCCTAGAAAACTTACCTAACCTTATTATAGCAAGCACAATTTAATTTAGCCTAATCCAACTAAATATATTTTAGATAAGTTTACAATAATTTAATAATAAACAAACAATGAAATATTTTTTTTTCGTTAGGTTCAGAATTATTTTTGCGAAATTATTGCATACACAAATGTTCACTTGCCTTATTCGGCAAGACATGAAAATGAGTTTTTCTTAACAATTGATCTATTCCTTCTTCTGAGGTTGGCTAATTACTCTCTAATTACCCATGCATAACATTCCCATACTCAAACCCATTGAAGCCATCATTAGCGACCTGGCTTTCAAGTTCTTGCTAATAGTTATTGTGACTGACCTTTTCACAAAACTCAATAATTAATTTCGAAGTTAGAGCATAAGGGCAAGTACCTGCATAAAGATGCTTTATCCATACCTTCCAGAATATAAACTCAAATCCTCTCATATATTTACAAGTCAGAAACCCAGTATAAATCTTAGCAATATAACCATGCTTCTTAAATTACAGCATATGAAAATAACGCCCTGAATTATATTTCAGTATTGTGTATCAAAGGGCACAATGACTGCTTATAACAAATTAAAGGCAAGATGAAACCTTATTTGTAAAAGATATACCAGTGACAGTTTAAATGATGTAGAGGTGAAGCTACCTTAGGACATTCTGTTGAATAATACGAAGGTCAATATTAATAAAGGCAGGTCGTAATACGAAGGTCAATATTAAACATCTTATCTCTCCAGAGGAGTCGGGAGTCAGGTTACTGGGGCTACCAGGCTCTGCCTCTTAGCGTCAGAAAGTGACATTTCCACAATACCTGACCTTATCTGTTTCTCCTGACTTCTATCAACTATATATGCTGTTTTTTCTAGTTATCTCTGTATTAGGACCAAAGGAGCTACCAGTGACAAAACGTCTCCTTCAGTACAATATTTTAACATTGTGTCAGTACTGTCGTAGCGTTACTTCAGCAGACCTGCCAGTGGACCTACTGCAGCGCCCCTCCATTTTTATAACACATACGCAACACTAACGTATCTTTATTAACCCAAATATTTTTGTTAGTGGGTTCGAGTTTGAGAAAGACGTACCTAGTATGGGCCAGTAGGCCTGTTGTAGTGTTCCTCGGTTCTTATGTTCAAACCCCGTCTAACTCCTAGCGAGGCTCAGGGACTGGAATATCGTCTATGGAGGCTCAGGGACTGGAATATCGTCTATGGAGGCTCAGGGACTGGAATATCGTCTATGGAGGCTCAGGGACTGGAATATCGTCTATGGAGGCTCAGGGACTGAATACGTATGAGTCAGACTGAATATCGTCTATGGAGGCTCAGGG
The DNA here is from genome assembly GCA_009830355.1 of Cherax destructor. Classification (NCBI taxonomy): domain Eukaryota; kingdom Metazoa; phylum Arthropoda; class Malacostraca; order Decapoda; family Parastacidae; genus Cherax; species Cherax destructor. Next base: position 20,713 of record WNWK01021579.1, read on the forward strand.
ACTGGAATATCGTCTATGGAGGCTCAGGGACTGGAATATCGTCTATGGAGGCTCAGGGACTGGAATATCGTCTATGGAGGCTCAGGGACTGGAATATCGTCTATGGAGGCTCAGGGACTGGAATATCGTCTATGGAGGCTCAGGGACTGGAATATCGTCTATGGAGGCTAAGGGACTGAACTCCATAAAATCGCCTCTCAATTTCTTCCATTGTCTCACGAATAAAAGTCATCACTATTCGACAGGTGAAGCCTGCTGCGCAGACGGTAGTTTTCAACAATAAAGACACCCCAGTGTTACACACGTGGCTTTGTCATTAACTTGTCAGTACTGTATACTACTAAAATAATGATATTATGTTGTTATAGGTGTCTATGTGAAATTATTCTATAATATACCTATAACCCCGATTATTTGCAAATCATGAAATAATTTAAGTGTATGTAAGCCACGTAGATGACATAATAAATAATAATAATAATAATAATAATATAATAACGTGTAAGTTTTTATTCAGGTAGGGGCATATACATACAATATACAAGCTCCATCTTACCTTAAAGGCTTCCCATTCGTCTAGCACGACAGAGAAGAAAGACACTGCCGATGCTGAAGCCAACACAGCCACCAGCACTGATGCTGCTAAGCACTTCATCTGTTACAGAAAGATTTGTCAGTAACACTAAATCGACATAACAGAAAAACAATAAGATTTTCTTAATTCGCCCTGGTGGGCGAAAGGTTTGTTTAAGATTCTCGGGTGTTGAAAATGTGGCTCACTCAACAACTTGTTATTATCATATAACTTTGCTCTAGTTATCAAATAGACGGCCAAGAAAAGCAAAGATATAATAAAATTAAAGTGGCTAGGAAAATTTTTGGGCCAATCCTAATATTTTCATTCGGGTCTTTTTGAGTGCTAATAACCTCAGGTTATGAGGCTGTGCAAATTTTTCAAAATTGGTTAAATAGTATAGACAATTTCTTAAAACATGTGAAGACAGCTGGCAGAGAACTTGCAATTACACCCACACGAATGCATTAATTAATAACCCATTACCAACTATTCCACAAATGTGAAAGAAAACCACTCGACGTCTTCGTTATTGCTGGTTTACTGTCATGGGCAACCGTTTGCTGTCTTCAGTGGTGCTGGCGTTAACTATGGTGCGTCCCTAGCAGTTCCGGAACACGCCACACCTAGCAATCCTCCAGGAGAGTTGTACCCCTTATAGTGGTGAACGACCGCCCCCTTAACTCGACCACCCAGCTTCATTATATTATTATGTCAAGTGATGGGTTTCCAGGGTATCTGTCACAACTCTATAGTCGGGTACGGCTGCCCACGGGAACAGCAAACTCTCTTCACCTATCCAAAATGGTAAAGAGAGACAGGTAAAAAATAAAAGTGTAGCGACCACTGACTAATGGGAGCTGGACGCAGTGGCCCGAGGTGCAGCTAAGACTGGAGACCTGGAGTATACCTGGAGAGGGTTTCGGGGGTCAACGCCCCCGCGGCCCGGTCTGTGACCAGGACTCATGGTGGATCATGATCTGATCAACTAGGCTGATGAAGTCTGTGAGTGTCGTGTCCTGAAGTTAGCCTCTCGTAGCCAGACATTTCCTCAGTAATTGTCTTCACCTGTGGATAAGTGACCCTACACACTCTAAGGTGTACAGTGTTACTTAAATTTAGTACTGCGGAAAAGGACACTTGTGTACAGGGCATTTAATAACTACGCAAGTGATCACCATACCACTTACATCCAAACTTAGTACCATAACAACTTGAGTCTCTCACCTTAACTGGAGTCTTCGTGCGAGTAGTGTGAGAATCTCATACTCTTTTTACCCTTATATAGGCCTACCAGAGGCTGGGAAAAGTTATCGTTTCCCCACTGAGCTTCTCACTGCCGCTGTGTATTTAACTAAGTTACCATCTGCATTGCTCAACTGCATCATAGTTTGGGCTTTTAAAGTGACGCATGAAATAAATGAGTTACCGCTTGCAAAAATCATTGTGATGTCTGGCAGCGGGGAAGACACAGGTAAGGATGAGTATAAGTCACATGACCCTCGACCACGTGACTCAGTGTTTATTTCCCAAAGTTATAACGGGACTTGTGACCCTCTGATAACACTCTTAAAGGAACGATAACAGATTAGATAGACTGGAAGAATGTAATGGAATTAATATTTAGTTATGCCTATTACAGAGCGAACCTCAATTATTGGGTTTGCTCTTTCATGCAGATAACTCATAATTATGAATTATTATGATTCAGATTCAGATATGAGTTTAAATCTATCATCACTAAGTAGGTTATTGGGAACATACGAATAAACGAGTGTGGCTGTAGGCCTACGGCTCGAGGCTAGGCAGGTCAGACTCAAATATTCAAACGCACATATTTACTCTAGTTCAAACTGGACAAATCAGGGTTTTGAATAAACAGAGGCAGGACAATACTGGATTGGTAAGTGACTAGACGCACGTGCTAAGTTTTGACTTTATAATTTACACTGCATTTCGCTCGTCAGCAGCTTTATAAAGCGTGTGACTTTATTTTTAACTAAATTGATTGTCGGTATATATGGAGCGAGTTAAAGAAGAATAAATTTAACAAATATACGAGTGAATGAGAAAGACGTATCGAGCACAGGCTGGTAGATAGATCAAGATTAAAAAAGTGAACACCATTATATGAAGGCTAAGGCACTGAACACCTTAACTACCTCTCCAATTCTTGAACTTTTTCCAGTATTAAACTAAAAAAAAATAAAAAAAAGCACTGCCGTGACTAGAACAATACACAAACAACTCGCACTTATTGACGACGTTTCTGTCTGACTTTGACTTCTCATCAATATCTTGTAGGTTTTGTGTATATCAACTGTATTATATACAGACAAGAACTCCACACAATAACATATTTTATTAAGAGGTTTGGTCTACTAGGGTCGTCTCTGGTTGGTCTACCAGGGTCGTCTCTGGTTGGTCTACCAGGGTCGTCTCTGGTTGGTCTACCAGGGTCGTCTCTGGTTGGTCTACCAGGGTCGTCTCTGGTTAACCAATCAACTTCTCAATAAATGCCTTAAACCACATACATACTGTGTCGTATTTATATGTCGGTTTTATGTTCATTAATATGATTACGAGCCAATTGGCATACAATCATTATATCTTAAAACCTTCCCAATTAGCAAATACTTCACTCGCAGCTTGTTCTTATTAAAGTCTATTCCTGCATATAATTTTTTTTAAGAACTCGGCCGTTTCCCACCGAGGCAGGGTGACCCCGAAAAAGAAGAAACACTTCACTCACTCCATCACTGTACTTCAGTTTAATAACTGCAACATCAACACCCCCTCCTTCAGAGCGCTAGTAAGTAAGTTTATTCAGGTATACACAAATAAATTTACATAGATTATCATACATAGCAACATGTGTAGAGAACCTAGGATAACCTAAAAGAGTGACTTATTTCCATTGGGGTCCTTTTAGTACCTTAATATTATACATTGTAGAAGATATATGTTATTATATTATAAAGGATATATGTATACTAGGAATAAGGTAAAAAGAGTTATTTACATTTACATGTGTGTTAGTTAGAAAAAATAAAAAATCATTCTCCTCCCTTTCTGTAGCTACATTCATTAGGTACCTTTTGGTTCTCTTCTTGAAGTGGCTGATGCTATGACTGGCTTTGACATATGCAGGCAGTTTGTTCCATTCCTTTATTGCTGTACAATAAAAGGTGTTTGAAGCCTGGCCACTGACTGTGGGTACTACAAAGTTGTGCTCTCTCCCCCTAGTACTATGTCTGCTTTGGTTCCCAGCCTTGACAAAATTGGCAGCAAGATATTCTGGACACTGTTTGTGAGCAATTTTATAAACTTGATTTAACTTAAGTTGTTTTACTCTGTCTTCAATATTCAGCATATCCAATTGTTGTAATTCATCCTGGCCTACATGCTCTCTTGGTCCCAGGTCCAGGATAAATCTTACCATTTTGTTCTGGGTGATTTGAAGTTTATCTTTCATTTTTTTTTGTCAAGGCAGAGTACCATGAAGAGCAAGCTTGGCACTGTAATTCCCACCTCCAGGACTGTAACATCAACACCCCCTCCTTCAGAAAGCAGGTACTGTACTAACCGCTTTCCATGAATTCCAACATACACCTTACAGTCTCTCTCATAAAATTAATGTCAGCAGGAAGATTCAGTATAAATTTTTCATCTTTGTATTTTTTCAAACGGAAACACATAATTTAGAAGGAAGGGAAGAATTACTGTTGAGCCTCAGACAGGAGAAGACAACAGATAGCTGCATTATTATTGTGCTTTCAGTCTTTGAAATAACAATTTAAAAATATTGTTTAAGAAAAAAAACAAAATTATTTCAAATATCATGCAAGACAATAGGGGGGAAAAAAGAAACAAAAGACTAATCTCTTTATCTGTTATTGAAAAGAGCCACAGCAAGTCTGTTGTCTTCTGTATACCATAGCCAGGAGTTTAAGTTAGTCAACGTTGAAATAAGTAACTGGAAGGAAGTTGAGGGGCTAAATACTACTACATATGAAAATTGAATGAAAAGAACATGAACGAAACTTTGTTCATACTGAACCATATACTTGAAAACAGTATGTTAAGTTACCCAATATTATACCCCTAAAAGAAAAGAATACATGTGTTAATTCTGTTAATGTTTATTGAAGTTATCATACAGGAGGTTAGGATAAGACATAACAGAATATGGCATATTTCCAATGCTCTATCGTCTCTACTTGCTTTATACAAGAGGATAGGAAGCAGCAGTAGCAATGCCACACTGGTTATTATGATTTCGAATCATCTTTAAGTAGCCCTGGTCACCCCATGTGGTTCCCCAAGAGTTCTTGACCAGCCAGTAGTCAGTGCCATCCTCAGTAGTGCCATAACCAACAACCAGAACACCGTGGTCCAGGTATGTGGAGCTACAGTCTGCTTCATCGTAAACACCTGGAAAGTCAATAAATTAGACTCATTTATCTACATACCTGGTAAGTCATGAGAGGATATACTCTATATCCTATGTATATATTGTCAAGCTGATGTATTTATATTATACATACTGTGAAGGGTGTATTTCTCTCTATTTTAATCGATAATCAAATATGTACACAAGATATTTACACCGAGAAGTATATATACATTTCTTGTCTGGCGTTGCAAAGGTTACGTGCGGTCGATAGAGTTTAAACCTGTTTTATCAACCAAGCAAGCACGTGCATTATATAACAAAACTTACCAGTACGGTAAAACTGAAATGAATCACGTGAGGCATCAATGGCAACAGAAAGAGGTCCAACAGTGGCCACAGCTTTCATCAATGCGTCTTCACTCCCCTCACGAATATCGACAAAGCCAGTGTCTTCAGCACCAGACTCACTGGCGCTGTAATGGCAATTATTCTCCTGGTAAAGAAATTTGATTGAACACATTATTACAGTAAGCTACTTCATTTAATAAATATTAAAAGAATTTACAGATGCCAGACTACTGAACAATTTGGTCAACTTTTCATATGACCACACTCATCAATATGACCACACTCATCAATATGACCACACTCATCAATATGACCACACTCATCAATATGACCACACTCATCAATATGACCACACTCATCAATATGACCAAACACATCAATATGACCAAACACATCAATATGACCAAACACATCAATATGACCAAACACATCAGTCATATTATTAATTTTACTTCACAATTGTATGAGTAACACATCAAAATTAATAGTACCACGTACCTCGGCTTCATATGGGTATGCTTCCTCTGTGTCAATTCCACCATTATCTTTGATGTACTGGAAAGCGTAGTCCATAAGTCCACCATTACAACCATCATTACCATACATGGCTGAGCAGTCAATTAAGTTCTGTTCAGAGAGGCTCACCAGCTGACCAGTCTTGCGGAAGTGTTGACCCTCCAGTGACCCAGTCTGTCGAGAATGTAAACATTGCTAGTTGTTATATCATTGGATAACTATGGATACTAAAGTAACTTTACTGGAAAAAAAAAATACAAAAATACAGTAGATAAAATGAATGAAATAATATATTTTAAATAAAATGTTGAACTGCAATATCATTGTTGCAAAATACTCACAGCTGAGAATGACCAACAAGAGCCACAGTGACCCTGGTCCTTCACTGGTGTCACAGCTCCCTTATCTCTCCAGTCGACACTCTGAGGCATCACAACATCATCATCTGGCACAATGAATGTGGCACCAGTGTAGAGGCGGCCGGACTTGTAGTTGCCAATGTGGTTCCACTGGAAACCATTCATTGTTGATACAAATTCGTGATGAAGCTGTGAGAAAGATTACATTCAGTTATATAGATACAAAATTAGCTTAAATTCAACACAAATTGTTTGTTATCTTAATCACTTTGATAATATTCAATCATAAAATTGCAACCTATCATGACTAATATTTTTTCCTATTTTGAGATGGTAAAGTGTACAGTAAGCAGACTGTTGTATATTACTAAGCTTTGGCTCGTAAATCCCATGTTCACTATACTTACTAAGTCGCCATACTTGTTGATATCAAGGTTGTATGACTTGTGTCCTGTAGCATACAGTTTGTTGTGTATGGCAATCCTGCGCTTGTTTTCCACATAAATGTTCATGCGGAATGACTCCTGGACATCGTTCTCGTAGGTTTTTCCATGCTCAAGCTGTGAAATATTATTAGGTTTTATTTCAAGTATACAAGGATATACACAAATGTAGTATGAGAACCTCTTACTCCCATAACATTTGTCTCCATGCATCGTGTCGGTATTCTATACAATTTCATTTTGTACATGTTAAAATTAATTTGTAGTAGTTTGTGTAGAATTTAAGAACGACCAGGGGGACGGACTGATTACATCGTCTTCACATCTCTCCTGTTTCTGCTGCCTCTGTATTCAACTGAAGAAGTCTATTGTATAGGCGAAACATTTCGGAATAAAGATACCTAACTGTTCCACATATATCTTAACTGTCAACTTGTCGGTACTGTATATCATTATATTCACGTCAACAAGACTGGGTCATTAGGCCTATTGCAATGTTCCATTCTTATGTTCTTTAAAAGACTTTCCAAATTTGTCTCCCCAAAATATCTATAAAAAGAACGTGTTTAAAAAATGATTTTTTTTAAGCATGGTAATGTATCGCAAATGGAGTATAACCTTTTAATGCAACTAAAATAGTATTAAGTTCTACATTAAGCTTGCAGGCGATTGAAAATCAGTTTAAGAGCCACGTTCATTTTTCCACTACAATCTATCTTGTCCATAATTACTATCGCATTTGCTTTGTGTTTCGTAAGTCCAGGATCTTACCTTAATTCATGGTATAACTTAACAAATTAAGGAATTAATTAAGGAAAGATCCTGGACTTCACCTTACAAAAGCAAAGCAAATGCGATAGTAATTATGGACAAGGTAGATTATAGTTGAAAAATAAACATGATATTAGAAGACTGGGGAACTTAGGTGCCTCTTAAAAGCGGCCATGTAGGACTGTTGTTTCTTACCTTGAAAGCTTCCCACTCTTCCAAGACGACGGAGGTGAAAGATATTGCTGATACTGAAGCCAGAACAGCGACCAACACTGATGCTGCCAAGTACTTCATCTGTTGAGAACACAAAAATTGTCAGAAACACAAAAATTGCCTAAACCAGCTTAATTGTATCTTATTTTATTAAAGCTAAATAATAATCTCTATCCTCTTGCTCGATAGCCTAGCAGGAACTTCGAATAAAGATACCTACTGCTCATGTTTTTATTTTTCCGATACCTAACCATTGCACATATGTCAACTTGTACGTATTGTATCACATTCGTAGCTTATATATAGAGATAAGAACATAAGAAAGGAGGAACACTGCAACAGGCCTACTGGCCCATACTTGGCAAGTCCATGTCAAAAGCAATCCACCAATAAAAATATTTGTCCATCCCATCCCCATCACCATCCAAGCACCGACAACACCCTCCCTTCCCCGACCATTGTGCAAGTCCTGCTTAAATCCAACCCTTCTCACTCACAACAACACAGAAATAAGGAACACTGCAGCAAGCCAACTGGTCCACACTAGGTAGATCCCCCTAAAACCCAAAACCAATCCCACAAACAAAAACTCCTACCCAACCCATCTACTCCATCCAAGGAATATGCTTTGATAATCAGGGCACTATAAAATAGGGTACTGAAGGAGCTGAAGCACCTAGTCCACCACAAGAGCATCAAAGGAGCTGAAGTACCTGGTCCATCACTAGGGCACTGAAAGAGCCGAAGCACATGATCCATCACCAGGGTACTGAATGAGCCTAAGCACCTGGTCCATCACCAGGGCACTGAATGAGCCTAAGCACCTGGTCCATCACCAGGGCACTGAGGGACCCCAAGCACCTGGTCCATCACCAGGGCACTGAATGAGCCTAAGCACCTGGTCCATCACCAGGGCACTGAGGGAGCCAAAGCACCTGGTCCATCACCAGGGCACTGAATGAGCCGAAGTACCTGGTCCATCACCAGGGCACTGAGGGAGCCGAAGCACCTGGTCCATCACCAGGGCACTGAGGGAGCCGAAGCACCTGGTCCATCACCAGGGCACTGAGGGAGCTGATAAAATATCTACATAATACTCCAACTTACCATTTCCTCCCCAGAAACACAATAAGATGTTACTTGTAAAGAAATATGCGTCTAGATCCTCACTTTTCCAGGAGTCGTCACTGCCACAAAATATTGATAGCGAATGAATGTATGTGTGCAGCTTTTCCCTTTTTATACCTTTGCCAGCTTAGGGCGGAGCTAAGACCTATGAACGCAGTAGGCCTACTGACTCAAACAAACAGGTTCTTTTTAAATCTATCCCTCCTCGTATTTTTAAACCTATCCAAGGTTATAACTTAAAGATCCTATTTGGTAGATTGTTAAGAACATAGAATGGAGGAACACTGTAGCAGGTTTATTGGCCTATACTAGGCATGCAGCTCCACAAATCCAACCATTTCCATTTAATTAGTTTCAATACATCAGGTCCTAATCAAACCCAACCCTTCTCACTCATGTATTTGTCCAACCTAAATTTGAAATTACCCAAGGTTTTAGTATCAATGACCCTACTAGGCAGACTGTTCCACTCATCAACTACCCTATTTCCAAACCAATACTTTCCTATATCCTTTCTAAATCTAAACTTATATAATTTGAACCTTTCGCCACAGTGGCTTCATCAGTCCATACAAAGGAGAATGGTGGAGAACAGAAGGAGTTTGAGGTAATCAGTCCCTTAGCCTGGAGTTGATGGACTAATTACATTGACTCCAGACTGAGGGACTGATTATTTCAAACTTCTCCTGTTCTTCACCATTCTTCTTTGTATGGACTGATGAAGCCACTGTGGGGCGAAACGTTTCCTCAATGAAGATACCCAAGTGTTTGCACATAAGAACATAAGAATGGAAGAACACTGCCGAAGGCCTACTGGCTCATACAAAACAAGTCCTTAAAAAAACACCCCTTCCCAAAGCTACCCAAGAATTTACTTCCGTACCCACGACACCAATCAAACCCAGCCCTTCCCACTCACATATTTGTCCAATCTCTTCTTAGAGCTACCCTGGGTCCTAGCCTCGATTACCCTACGACCACTCTAGAAATGGTCTGGTGATACCGACAATATGTGGAGAAACACACTTATGTACAGTTAAGGACATTTATTAAAGGAAACGTTTCGCCACGAGTGGCTTCTTGAGTCCTAATACAGAGAAAACTAAGAAAACGAGTATATATATAGTGGCAGGCCTCAGGTGGAGTGTCGCGTGGGTAGAGGTAGTAGTAGTAGTGGAACTAATGGAACTAATGGGTTAGAGAAGGACCTGTTGATATCATGTCACAGCAGTCTCCAGAATGGGTAATATCTTATTGATTAGGAACTTAGAGATACTGTAACTACCGGACTTCTGATGGATAGTATTATTGATAGCAATTAGGGCAGCTTCTATGCACTTTCTCCGTCTTAAATCGTCTTCTCTAATCACTAGTTTAGCCTCACTGAATTTCATGAGGTGTCCAACATCGTCCCTATGTTAAACACGCGTATATTTTGGTCATCATTTTTGTGTTCTCTGATCCTAATGTCCAGAGATCTGGCTGTTTCCCCCACATATACTTTGTCACACACCCCACATGGTACAGTGTATATTCCTGCACTTGTGCCAGAAACACGCTTGGGTTTTTGTACCAGGTTCCTAATAGTAGTTGATGAGCTGGTAGCTATTTTAGCTAGTTTTCTGTCAAACATTTTTGAAACGTTAGTTGAAAAGTTAAAAGTTCCCTAATGAATGAAGCTACAGAAAGAGAGGAGAGTGATTTCTTCCATAGTTAACATTGGTATGCCTATTATTGTAAGCTGATCCTCTCTTTAATGCTCATGTAAATAACTCGTTTCACATTAGAACATAAGAACATAAGAATGGAGGAACACTGCTGAAGGCCTACTGGCCCATACAAGGCAGGTCCATATCAAAACCACCACTACCTAAGAATTTATTCCCGTACTCACGACATCAATCAAACCCAGCCCCTCCCACTCATATATTTGTCCAATCTCTTTTTAAAGCCACCCAAGGTCCTAGCCTCTATCACCCTACTCGGAAGATTGTTCCACGAATCTACAACTCTGTTCGAAAACCAGTACTTGCCTATGTCCTTTCTAAATCTAAATTTATCCAATTTAAATCCGTTATTTCTGGTTCTTACTTGGTTCGATATCCTCAGTATTTTATTAATATCTCCTTTGTTTATGCCCATCATCCACTTGTACACCTCGATGATATCTCCCTCATTCTACGTCTCTCCAGAGAGTGGAGATTCAATGCTCTAAGTCTATCTTCATACGGGAGATTTCTTATACTGTAAATCATTTTAGTCATTCTTCTTTGTATGTTCTCCAATGAATCTATATCCATCCTGTAGTAAGGAGACCAAAACTGAGCTGCATAATCCAAATGAGGTCTCACTAGTGATGTATAGAGCTGTAAAATAACTTTTGGACTTCTGTTGCTTATACTTCTTGAAATAAATCCTAGTAATCTGTTAGCCTTATTGCGCACACTTAGGCACTGTTGTCTTGGCTTTAGATTCCTGCTTATCATGACTCCCAAGTCTTTTTCACATTCTGTATGATCAAGCTCAACTTCACCTAGTTTATAAATTCGAGGGATATTTTCATTACCAACGACTAGCACCTTACACTTGTCCACATTGAACTTCATCTGCCACTTTTCAGACCAAGACATTAATTTGTCCAAATCCTCCTGGAGTTCATTGGTATCCTCCTCAGAATGAATTATACGGCCTATTTTTGTATCATCAGCAAATTTACTCATGTCACTTGCAATTCCTTCATCAAGGTCATTTATGTAAATTATGAACAACAGTGGGCCCAAAACTGATCCTTGTGGAACGCCACTAGTGACTAATCCCCATTCAGATTTGACCCCATTAATGGAAAATCTTTGCTTTCTATTGGTAAGCCATGCCTCTATCCATGCTAGAACTTTACCTCCTATACCATGAGCTGCCTTACTGAAATCCAAGTAAACTATATCATATTCTTTATCACTGTCTACTGCCTCAAATGTTTTATTGAAAAACGTCAGTAAATTTGTCAGGCAGGAACGACCTCTCGTAAACCCATGCTGAGATTCATTAATCAAATTAAAAGGACACAAATGCAACTAATGTGACATTTTATTGTGGCAACGTTTCGCTCTCCAGGAGAGCTCCTGTCGGTAATTCTACCAATATTATTACATTAATCAAATTATGGTCTTCAAGGTGACTTCTGATAATATCAGCTATAATTGATTCTAATAATTTGCCTACTATAGACGTGAGGCTTATTGGACGGTAATTTGATGGAATGGACTTATCCCCTGATTTGAATATAGGAACTACATTAGCTATCTTCCACATCTCTGTTGTTAAATTAGACACATATGCAACACTTGGGTATCTTTATTGAGGAAACGTTTCGCCACACAGTGGCTTCATCAGTCCAATACAAAGAAGAAAGTAGTAATAAAAGGAGGAGTTTGCGGTAATCAGTCCCTCGGCCTGGAGTAGATGTGTTCAGTCCATCAATCTTGAAGTAAATACAATATAAGGCAAATAGAAGTTGCTTATATACTGTAGACAGGTGAGATGAAGCAGGAGGAGGCGGGGTCATAGTGGTATCATCCACTAGTCGAAGTAAGTCCTTGTCCAAAGGTTTGGACAAATGTTGAAGAATCCCTTTGTATCAAGATCCCAAGAAGTTGCTGTGGTTCTCTGAACCATTCTTCCACATCTCTGGCTCTGGGGTAATCTAGCTAACGATTACGATGGGATCTGCGTTTATGATTTTTTTCTTAATAATGTTCAACGTGCACAGAGTATATTTATTCCCCAGAGAGAATTTAGGTCAAATAATAACGATCCCAAATGGATTAACAGGAGGCTAAAACATCTATTAAGGGAGAAAAGAGGAATTTATAGGCGCATCAAAAGAGGAGATGTTAACCTTATTGACCAATATGTTCAGTTGAAAAGAGAAGTAAAAAAGGGGATTAGAAAGGCTAAACGTTACTATGAGATTAAGGTTGCTAATGAATCAAAGACTAATCCAAAGGGTTCTTTCAAGTGTACAGGACGAAGGTGAGGGAAAAGGTAGGACCTCTGAAAATTGGGAATGGACAGCTGACGGATAACGAACTGGAAATGTGTTCTCTATTTGTGAGCTATTTTTGTCAGTCTTTACACGAAGACGTAATGAGATTCCAGAAATTAACAATTATTCAGTTCCTGAAGAATTCAAATTAACTAATATTACTGTCACGAGGATATGGTTATCAAACAGATAGATAAACTGAAGTAAAATAAGTCCCGGGACTGACGAGTTGTTTTCAGGGTGCCCAAGAATGCAAAATGGAACTTAGTCAGCCATTAACGAATGTGTTTAATACGTCCATCCTAACTGGTGTTGTGCAGAGATTGTGAAGATAGCTAATGTAGTTCCTATATTCAAATCAGGGAATAAGTCCATTCCATCTGAAATTAC
>WNWK01021580.1:0-33889 GCA_009830355.1 Cherax destructor
AATATAACGTAAGGTGATAACAACGTAAGTCGAGTACCACTGTATATGTATGACATCCTGTTAAGGAAATTATTATGAACAACTCTTGCTCTTATGTGACAAATTTATCTCCAGGAAAAAATCTACTTGTCCTTGACACCACATAAGAGAATATTCAACAACAATCTGGCAGTCATGGCATGAGGACACTTTTTAGAGGGAAAACACAAGTACGTATGTATTCCCTTTTATAACAGTATAGTACAACAGTTTGCATTGTTGGGCTGTCTTTGGTTAAATAAGGATTAATAAGCCCAGTCCCTCATCTTTTATCTCTGACAAGCTTTGTTAATACCTAGAATTTTAAAATTTCTCCACTGCTAGATCTGAATATTTGTTTTAAACATTATAGGTTGGTAGACAGCAACCGCCCAGGGAGGTACTACCGTCCTGCCAAGTGAGTGTAAAACGAAAGCCTGTAATTGTTTTACATGATGGTAGGATTGCTGGTGTCTTTTTTCTGTCTCATAAACATTCAAGATTTCAGGTATGTCTTGTTACTTCTACTTACACTTAGGTCACACTACACATTCATGTACAAGCATATATATATATACACACACCCCTCTGGGTTTTCTTCTATTTTCTTACTAGTTCTTGTTCTTATTTCCTCTTATCTCCATGGGGAAGTGGAACAGAATTCTTCCTCCGTAAGCCATGTGTGTCGTAAGAAGTGACTAAAATGCCGGGAGCAAGGGGCTAGTAACCCCTTCTCCTGTATATATTACTAAATGTAAAAGGAGAAACTTTCGTTTTTCCTTTTGGGCCACCCTGCTTCGGTGGGAAACGGCCGACGTGTTGAAAGAAGAAGAAGAAGACAGCAACCGCCCAGGGAGGTATTACCGTCCTGCCAAGTGAGTGTAAAACTAAAGCCTGTAATTGTTTTACATGATGGTAGGATTGCTGGTGTCTTTTTTCTGTCTCATAAACATTCAAGATTTCAGGTATGTCTTGTTACTTCTACTTACACTTAGGTCACACTACACATTCATGTACAAGCATATATATATATACACACACCCCTCTGGGTTTTCTTCTATTTTCTTACTAGTTCTTGTTCTTATTTCCTCTTATCTCCATGGGGAAGTGGAACAGAATTCTTCCTCCGTAAGCCATGTGTGTCGTAAGAAGTGACTAAAATGCCGGGAGCAAGGGGCTAGTAACCCCTTCTCCTGTATATATTACTAAATGTAAAAGGAGAAACTTCGTTTTTCCTTTTGGGCCACCCTGCTTCGGTGGGAAACGGCAGACGTGTTGAAAGAAAGAAAGAATTTTTAAATGTACAAGAGTATAGAGGTACCAACACTCTTATATGGGTGTGAAGCATGGGTTATAAATGCTGCAGCGAGGAGGCGGCTGGAGGCAGTGGAGATGTCCTGTCTAAGGGCAATGTGTGGTGTAAATATTATGCAGAGAATTTGTAGTGTGGAAATTAGGAGGAGGTGTGGAGTTACTAAGAGTATTAGTGGCTGAAGAGGGGCTGTTGAGGTGGTTTGGTCATTTAGAGAGAATGGAACAAAGTGAAATGACCTGGAGAGCATATAAATCTGTAGGGGAAGGAAGGCGGAGTAGGAGTCGTCCCTGAAAAGATTGAAGGGAGGGGGTAAAGGAGGTTTTGTGGGAGAGGGGCTTGGACTTCCAGCAAGCATGCATGAGTTAGTTAGTTTAATATCTTTATTATGCACCCCATACCCATCCTGTGGGCAGTAGTCAAAAGATTTTTTATGAAAGTGCCACAGAACTTGATAGACACAAACCTATCTGACATTATCCTGACATCAAATGACTTTGAAGAGGTGATAAATGACATGCCCATGCACTCTGCCCCAGGCCCAGACTCATGGAACTCCATGTTCATCAAGAACTGCAAGAAGCCCCTATCACATGCTTTTAACATCCTATGGAGAGGGAGCATGGACACTGGGGTCGTCCCGCAGTTACTAAAAACAACAGACATAGCCCCACTCCACAAAGAAGGCAGTAAAGCACTGGCAAAGAACTACAGACCAATAGCGCTAACATCCCATATCATAAAAATCTTTGAAAGGGTTCTAAGAAGCAAGACGACACTCATCTAGATACCCATCAATTACACAACCCAGGGCAGCATGAGTTTAGAGCAGGTCGCTCCTGTCTGTCCCAACTACTCGACCACTATGACAAGGTCCTGGATGCTCTAGAAGACAAACAGAATGCAGATGTTATATACACAGACTTTGCAAAAGCCTTTGACAAGTGTGACCATGGTGTAATAGCACACAAAATGCATGATAAAGGAATAACAGGAAAAGTTGGCAGATGGATCTATAATTTCCTAACAAATAGAACACAAAGAGTAGTAGTCAACAGAGTAAAGTCTGAGGCGGCTACGGTGAAAAGCTCTGTTCCACAAGGCACAGTACTCACTCCCATCTTGTTCCTCATCCTCATATCAGACATAGAGAGGGATATAAAACACAGTGCCATGTCTTCCTTTGCAAATGACACCCGAATCTGCATGACAGTGTCCACCATTGAAGACACTGCAAAACTCCAAGCAGACATCAACCAAATCTTTAAATGGGCTGCAGAAAACAATATGAAGTTCAATGATGAGAAATTTCAATTACTCCGATATGGAAAACGTGAGGAAATTAAAATTTCATCGGAGTATAAAACAAATTCCAACCACACAATAGAGTGAAAAACTAATGTCAAAGGTCTGGGAATGATCATATCAGAGGATCTCACCTTCAAGGACCATAACACTGTAGCAATCGCATCTGCTAGAAAAATGACAGGATGGATAATGAGAACCTTCAAAACCAAGGATGCCAAGCCCATGATGACATTTTTCAGGCCGATTGTTCTATCTAGGCTGGAATATTCCTGCACACTAACTGCACCTTTCAAGGCAGGTGAAATTGCTGACCTAGAAAATGTACAGAGAACTTTCACAGCATGCATAACTGTGATAAACCACCTCAATTACTGGGAACGCTTGAAGTTCCTAAACCTGTACTCCCTAGAATGCAGGCAGGAGAGATACATTATTATATACACTTGGAAAATCCTAGAGGGATTAGTACCAAACTTGCACACGAGAGTCACTCCCTACGAAAGCAAAAGACTAGGCAGACAATGCAACGTCCTCCCAGTGAAAAGCAGGGGTGCCACTAGCACGTTAAGAGACAACACAATAAGTGTCAGGGGCCCAAGACTGTTCAACTGCCTCCCAGCGTACATAAGGGGGATTACCAATAGACACCTGGCTTTCTTCAAGCAGACACTGGACACGCACCTAGAGTCGGTACCTGACCAGCCGGGCTGTGGTTCGTACGTCGGACTGCGTGCGGCCAGCAGTAACAGCCTGGTTGATCAAGCTCTGATCCACCATGAGGCCTGGTCACAGACTGGGCCGCGGGGGCATTGACCCCCGGAACGCTCTCCAGGTAAACTACGGGTACATAATGGGTCGAGGGACTGGGCCCCAAAGTTTTGATAGTTGAACAAGTTACAAAAATAATGAACTCCAGGTAGATCTGGTCACAATGAGCGTGTTAGATAGGAGTGAATGGAGACGAATGGTTTTTGGGACCTGATGAGCTGTTGGAGTGTGAGCAGGGTAATATTTTGTGAAGGGATTCAGGGAAACCGGTTAGCCGGACTCGAGTCCTGGAAATGAGAAGTAAACAATGCCTGCACGTTAAAGGAGGGGTTTGGGATATTGGCAGTATGGAGGGACGTCTAAGCTGTTGTATCTGAGCGCCTCTACAAAGACAGTAATTATGTATGAGTGATGGTGAAAGTGTTGAATGATGATGAAAGTTTTTTTCTTTCTGGGTTTTTCTTTCTTTTTGGGTCACCCTGCCTCGGTGGGAAATGGCCGACATGTTAAAAAAATTGAATCTTCAATATCCATTTGCTAATGAAAATTATGTGGCACATGCAAACCCCTCTCCTAGGTAGTAGGTTGGTAGACAGTAACCGCCCAGGGAGGTACTACCGTCTTGCCAAGTGAGGGTAAAACAGAACCCTGTAATTGTTTTACATGATGGTAGGATTGCTGGTGTCTTTTTTCTGTCTCATAAACATGCAAGGGTGAGTGGTGCACTTCGGAGTCTGTGGAGACAAAGAACTTTGTCCATGGAAGTAAAGAGAGGATTGTATGAGAGTACAGTGGTACCTCTACTTACGAGCAGCTCCAAACCCAAACAATTATGTAAGTGTATTTTTGTAGGTGCTTTTGTAAGTGTATTTTTGGGGGTCTGAAATGGATTAAACTAATTTTCATTATTTCTTATGGGAAAAAATTCCTTCGGTATCGGCTCTTGAATAGCCGACTGGAACGAATTTTGCTCGTAAGTAGAGGTACCACTGTATAGTTATACCAACACTCTTATATGGGTGTGAAGGAGAAGGCTGGAGGCAGTGGGGATGTCATGTCTGAGGTCAATGTGTGGTGTGAATATAATGCAGAGAATTCGGAGTTTGGAAATTAGGAGAAGGTGTGGGATTATCAAAACTATTATCCAGAGGGTTGAGGAGGGATTGTTGAGGTGGTTCAGACATGTAGAGAATGGAACGAAACAGAATGACTTCGAGAGTGTATAAATCTGTACTAGTGGAGGGAAGGCGGGGTAGGGGGTCAGCCTAGGAAAGGTTGGAGGGAGGGGTAAAAGAGGTTTTGTGTGCGAGGGCTTGGATTTCCCACAAGCATGCATGAGCGTATTTGATAGGAGTGAATGGAGACAAACGGTTTTTAATACTTGACGTGCTGTTGGAGTGTGAGCAAAGTAACATTTATGAAGGGATTCAGGGAAACCGGCAGGCCGGACTCGAGTCCTGGAGATGGGAAGTACAGTGTCTGCACTCTGAAGGAGGGGTGTTAATGTTGCAGTTTTATAACTGTAGTGTAAAGCACCCCTCTGGCAAGACAGTGATGGAGTAAATGATGATGAAAGTTTTTCTTTTTCGGGCCACCCTACCTTGGTGGGAATCAGCCGATGTGTTGATAAATAAAAAATAAATAAACATGCAAGATTTCAGGCATGTCTTGCTACTTCTACTTACACTTGTGTCACATTACACTTTCATGTACAAGCATATATATACACACACCCCTCTGGGTTTTCTTTTATTTTCTTACTAGTTCTTGTTTTGGTTTATTTCCTTTTATCTCCATGGGGAAGTGGAACAGAATTCTTCCTCCATAAGCCATGCATGTCGTAAGAGGCAATTAAAATGCCGGGAGCAAGGGGCTAGTAACCCCTTCTCCTGTATACATTACTAAAGTTAAAAAAGAGAAACTTTCGTTTTTCTTTTTGGGTCACCCTGCTTCGGTGGGATACAGCCAGTTTGTTGAAAGAAAAAGAAGTAAACCCCCTCTGAATGTTTGAGTTGGTTCCATGATGCAAGACCACATTAGGGCAGTGTTCAGTGACATAATAAACTTAGTGGAAAAAAAAATGCTTCCAAATGAAAAATATTACCCAATCTGGCATAAAAATATTTAGCTCATCATTTACTTGCCTAAACAATTAACTCTTGCTAAATATCTATTAATACAATGAAAAAATTAGATTTCAGCATACTGTATCATGACACTGATAGTCATCAGAAAATCTGTACAGCATTAGTGGATGAGTTGGAGATCAGTGGAGTCGGGTGCTTGACCCTTTGAACTGCAATATCCCCACCCGTATTTCTGAGTGCAGACACTACTTGTTACCTGAGGGACTCAATATTGGCTAACCTGTTTCACTGAGTCCCTTCATAATTGTTACCTTGTTCATACTCCAACAGGACGTCAAATCATAAAAATCACTTGCTTCCACTCCTATCTAACATGCTCTCACAAGCCTAATGAATGTCCAAGCTTCTAGCACTCAGAATCTCCCATACTTCCCTCCCTCCAACCCTTCCTGGGACAATTCCTAACCTTCATTGCCCACCCAAAATTTATGTGTGATCTGAATATTATGCAGAGAATTTGGAACTTGGAGATTAGAAAGAAGGTGTGGAGTTACTAAAAGTATTATTCAGAGGGCTAAGGAGAGGTTGCTGAGGTGGTTTGGACATTTTAGAGAGGATGACTAGGAGGGTACATTACCCTCTCGACTACCTCCAGCCTCCTCCTCGCTGAAATGTTTAAAACCTATGCTTCACATCCATATAAGTGTTGGTACCACAATACTTTGTTATATTTCACTTTCTGCCTCAATGAACAATGTTCTTCATCTCCACAGATGCTTCAATGCACCGCCCACCCTTTCCTCTCGTCAATTCTATGGTTCACCTCATCTTTCATGGAATCATCTACTGACAAATCCACTCCCAAATATCTGAACATATTTACTCCCACCATACTCCCTCCCTCCAATCTGATATCCAATCTTTTATTGTCTAATATTTTGTTACTCTCATTACCTTGCTCTTTCCTTTTACATACCCTCCCAAATTCATGTACTTGTAGAAATAAAGATTTTTTTTTTTTTCAACAAGTCGGCCGTCTCCCACTGAGGCAGGGTGACCCAAAAAGAAAGAAAATCCCCAAAAAGAAAATACTTTCATCATCATTCAACACTTTCACCACACTCATACATAATCACTGTCTTTGCAGAGGAGCTCAGATACGACAGCTGAGAATTGTCCCTCCCAGCTGTCACTATCCCAGACCCCTCCTTTAAAGTGCAGGCATTGTACTTCCCATTTCCAGGACTCAAGTCCAGCTAAATCAATTAACTGGTTTCCCTGAATCCCTTCACAAAATGTTACCCTGCTCACACTCAAACAGATCGTCATGTCCCAAAAACCATTCGTCTCCATTCACTCCTATCTAACACGCTAGAAGTCCAAGCCCCTTGCCCACACTACCTCCTTTACCCCTTCCCTCCAACCTTTTCTAGGACGACCCCTACCCCGCCTTCCTTCCCCTACAGATTTATACGCTCTCCAAGTCATTCTACTTTGATCCATTCTCTCTAAATGACCAAACCACCTCAACAACCCCTCTTCAGCCCTCTGACAAATACTTTTAGTAACTCCACACCTTCTCCTAATTTCCACATTCAGAATTTTCTGCATAATATTTACACCACACATTGCCCTTAGACAGGACATCTCCACTGCCTCCAGCCTCCTCCTCGCTGCAGCATTTGCAACCCATGCTTCACACCCATATAAGAGTGTTGGTACCAGTATACTTTCGTACATTCCCTTCTTTGCCTCCATGGATAACGTTTTTTGTCTCCACAGATACCTCAACGCACCACTCACCTTTTTTCCTTCATCAATTCTATGGTTAACCTCATCCTTCATAAACCCATCCGCTGACACATCAACTCCCAAATATCTGAAAACATTTACTTCTTCCATAATCCCTCTCTCCAATGTGATATCCAATTTTTCTTTATTTAAATCATTTGATACCCTCATCACCTTACTCTTATCTATGTTCACTTTTAACTTTCTACCTTTACTTTTATTATTTTACAACCCCATTCATAAATACAGTGGTCCCTCGGTTTTCGTGTTTAATCCGTTCCAGAGGGAGGAACTAAAACTGAAACACACGAAAACTGAAACCATTTTCCCCATAAGAAATAATGGAAATTCAATTAATCCGTTCCAGAAACCCAGAAGTTTGGAAAAAAAAATTTTGGGGGGCCTTAAAGATAGATTTACATGCACAAATGAATGAAATGAATGTGGCACTTACCCTTACTGAAGACTGATGTTGCTGGATGGAAGAGAGATAGGAGGGAGAGGGTAGAGTCCTAATTTTGGAAGGGAATCCCCTCCATAAGGACTCTAGGTACCAAGTCCTCATCTGGGGTCACTTCCTTCTTTGTCTTTTAATCCCACTAGGACCAGCTTGAGAGTCACTGCACACCTGTGGCACTAAATATCTCTCCAGAGAGCTCTGTGTCTGGCGTCTCTTTAAAATGTCCCTAAAATGGGAAAACAGATTGTCATTGAACATGTTGATGAGACGGACTCCAACATCTTTGTCAGGGTGATGTTCCTCCACAAATGATTGCACCCTACTCCACATTGCACAAATCTCCTTAATCTCTGAAGAAGGCACCTTACATCTCTCTTCCTCCACTGAAGCAATTTCCTCAGATCTGTTTTGTTGTTGTTGCAGCTCAAGCTCTTGCAGCTCTTCAGTGGTTAGATCTTCATTGTGGTCCTCCACCAACTCTTCCACATCCTCTCCATTCACATCCAACCCCATGGATGTCCCCAATTCCACAATATTTTCCACAACTTCCATAGGCTCCTCAGGGTTAGCTTCAAACCCTTCAAAATCCCTATCTGGGACACAATCTGGCCACAACTTTCTCAAGCAGAGTTCATCGTCCTGGAGGTCACTCCTGCCAAGCTTTATCTATAAGGCCTATGCAATGGAAGATATCAGTGACCCTTCCAGAACTCTTTTAGGGTCAATTTAGTGTCATTGGTCACATCAAAACACCTTTGAAACATTGCTTTGGTGTACAGTTTTTGAAGTTTGAAATGACCTGCTGGTCCATGGGCTGGAGGAGAGGAGTGGTGTTAGGAGGCAAGAACTTCACTTTTACAAATCTGAAATCCTTAGACATTTGGTCGTCCAAGTCTTGAGGATGACCAGGAGCATTGTCCATTACCAGGAGGCACTTAAGTGGCAATTTATTGTCCAATAAATATTTCTTCACACTGGGGCCAAACACTTGATTAAACCATTCCAGGAAAATTTCCCTAGTGACCCATGCCTTAGCATTAGACTTCCAAAACACACACAATTTACTCTTGTCAACACTGTAGTCCCTGAACACTCTGGGATTTTCAGAGTGATACACGTAAAGGCTTCACTTTGAAATCCCCACTAGCGTTACCACACAACATTAGAGTTAGCCTGTCTTTCATAGGCTTGTGTCCTCGCATTGCCTTTTCCACCTGCGTGATGTAGGTCCTCCTTGGCATTTTCTTCCAAAAGAGGCCTGTTTCGTCACAATTAAACACTTGTTGGGGTTTGAAATTTTCAGCCTCTACATATTTTTTAAAGTCGCGCACAAATTTTTCAGCCCCATCTTTATCTGAACTGGCACCCTCACCATGCCTTACAACACTGTGTATGCCAGTTCGCCTCTTAAATTTTTCGAACCAGCCTTTGCTGGCATTAAATTCATCAACATCAACATCACTGGTTCCAGGCATTTTCTTGACAAGATCGGCATGCAACTGCCTTGCTTTTTCACGTATGATGGATTGCACAATACTATCACCCGCTAGCAGTTTTTTGTTTATCCACAGCAACAACTATTTCTCCATATTTTCTATTGTTTGTGATCTCTGTTTGGTTATTGTATTCACCCCTTTCGCAACATTAGCTTCAGTGATTGCTTTTCTCTTATACACAATGGAACCGATGGTTGTTGGGGCTTTCTTGTATATCCTGGCGAGCTCGGCAATACATACACCACTATCATATTTTTCTATTACGTATTTCCTTCTTCAGTTCTACGGTGTTCCTCACTTTCTTTACCAAAGAAGTGGCACTAGGAGCTTTCTTTGGGCCCATGGTAGCTTATTTAGTAGTCACACACAATCAAGGCCCAAAAACAATGAATTGTTATTAAATATTTTGTATAAACTCCTGGGGTGATGTTCACTCAAGCGTAAACAATGCTAGACTGCGTGGCAATGTGCGTGGGAGGTGCGTGGGTGGTGGCCTACGGCCTTTGTATGTGCGCGGCACTGGTGGACAGGTTCCGGACCGAGCACGAAAACGGAGGGAACACACGAAAACAGAGGGCAATTTTCCACGAAAAAAATACACGAAAACTGAAATACACGAAAACAGAGATACACGAAAACCGAGGGACCACTGTATGTTAAACAAAACATCCCTGTCTATGGCCTACTTTAACTAGGAAATAATCCCCCTCTTACGTACATACCCTAACCTGAGCCTTGCCATCCACCTAGAAACTCTACTGCTATTAACCCTTTCAGGGTCCGTGCCGTAGTTCTACGCCTTTGAGTTCAGGGTCCAAACCGTAGTTCTACGTCATGAGCTCAGCTCACTCAGATAAGCTTTGAGCGGCAAATTTGGGCCTAGATATGAGAGAATACATCTATGTGGCAAGTGTGCACCACATAAAACAAATTCTGCAGCACACAGTGCATGAGAAAAAACTGAAACCGCAATTTTCGATTAAAACAGCGACTTTGCAGTGTTTTTCGTATACAGCGGACCCCTGGCTAACGAACAAAATTCATTCCAGAAGCCTGCTCAAGTGCCATTACCGAACGAATTTACTTCCTTAGGAAATAATGTCACGTAGGTTAGTCTATTTCAGACCCCCAAAAATACACTTCCACAAGCACTTACAATATTATACTTACATAATTGTACGTTTCCGGGGTATTCGTTAGCCGGGGGTCCACTGTACTTTGTATAGTTGTATTTGCGATTTCTTGGTTTCATTTGATAGAAAGTAAGATATATCACAGATATAGAGATGATTTTGATTGGTTTTAGTACTGCAAATGGCTTGAAACTGAGCTCAAAATAGCAGAAATGTTAAATTTTTGCCTATGATCAAGAGTAAACAAATGGCCTCACACGTCTAATATGCACCAGCTGGTGGGTCTAATATATGTTCACAAATGTGGTGATATTATTTGTACAATTATTACAATATTGCATAACAGTAAATCTTCCATATTTTTGTTTGAATAAAAATTCATTATGTGAATAAAAAATAAAAATGGAATTATTTGTAAAGACTGAAAATGTAACTAATGAACAGAGGAAATGTTAGTTTAGTGCCAGGAATGCCTGCATTGTTTATTGTGCACCCTGTTTTGAAATTGGAATATTTTGAACTTTGAGTTAAATTGTCTAAATTACCAATTTCCAATCACTTTATTTTGTAGTTGAAACAGTTGACTGGGCGATTTCTTTTGCTCACTCGATAGAATAGAAGTAATACTAGTGAAATAGCTAAGAATTTGGTCAACTGGAATAATGTAATTGGCGTAAAATGGGAGTCAAAGTCGACAAAATCGCCGATGTGCAAATATCGCTGACACATCAAAATTCGCAAGAGCATAATTTCATCAATTTTCAATCAAATTTCGTACTTTTTGTTTTACTACCTTCAGAAAAAGATTCTCTACCATTTCATAAGAAAAATAAGAATTTTTTTTTTAAATTCTTGGACACTAGCGCACCCTTCCAAAAATGGCCCTGGACCCTGAAAGGGTTAATAACCTAATTTCTTCTATTATATTCATCAAAATAGAGAACAGTATTTTTAAAATTAACACCTTTACTAACACTCATAGTCTAGCAACTAACTTCATGGGAATGCATACTATTACATTTCTTAACCTATTAAACCAGTCTGGGATACCATTAACATTTTCCATTGTTCAACTTGCACATTGTGCTTTCTTTACATTTTCAAATATTTTGATGGCCTTTTTCTGTTTTCTAAAGCTCAAAGGAATGTTGCTTTGATTTTGAGGTTTGAGAAACATACTTGCATGCCTTTCCATATTGTTTATATGTAGTCTCTGCTTATAGATAATATATTGCATCACAGCAGCATGGCTGACAGATTTAGAGATTTCATAAGTTATTTCTCTAGCTTTTTTTTTTTCAACGAATCGGCCGTCTCTCACCGAGGCAGGGTGACCCAAAAAGAAAGAAAATCCCCCCAAAAAAAAACTTTCATCATCATTCAACACTTTCACCTCACTCATACATAATCACTGTCTTTGCAGAGGCGCTCAGATATGACAGTTTAGAATAGTCCCACCAAACTGTCAATATCCCAGACCCCTCCTTTAACCCTTTCAGGGTTATTGACGTACTTGTACGCCTAAATTCTAGCGCCCTCAAATCAAGCAGAAACAGGCTGTTAGGCCTAGATGTGATAGAATGGGTCTGTGCGGTCAGTGTGCGCAGTATAAAAAAATTCCTGCACCACACAGTGCATAATGAGGAAAAAAAAACTCTGACCGTGTTTTTGGTTTAAAACAGCAACTTTGCAGTCTATTTTCGTATGGTATTTATTGATGTATTCTCATTTTCTTGGTCTCCTTTGATAGATTGGAAGATATATTACAGAAATAGAGATAATTTTGATTGGTTTGACAACGACAAGTACCTTGAAATTGAGCTCAAAGTAGCGAAAATGTTCGATTTTTGACGATGTTCAAGAGTAAACAAATCACACCATGCATCCAATACACATCAACTGGCGAGTCTAATATTCATGCACAAGTGCTCTAATATTATTTATACTATTTTTACAATGATGCAGTTGTATACATAACAGTAAATCTTCCATTTTTTTGTGAGAATAAAAATTCAAAATGAAAAGCAAAAGTAATGTAAGAGGGGCCTGGAAACGTGACTAATGAACAGAGAAGACGTTATTTTAGTGCCAGGAATGTCTGCCTTGTTTATTCTGGACCCTTTTTTGAAATTGGCATCGTTTGAAATTTGTGTGAAATTGTCCAAATTGCCATTTTCTGACCACTATTTTGGGTAGTTGTAATTGGTAAATAGGCGGTTTCCTGTACTCAATCGATAGAAGAAATGGAGTTCTAGCTTAATAGCTATAATTTTAGTTGACTGAAACATTGGAATTTGCCAAAAATAGGGCTCAAAGTGGGCGAAATCGCTGATGCGTAAGTGTCATGGCTACCGCTAACTTCGCGAAAGCATAATTCCGTTAGTTTTCGATCAAATTTCATAATTTTTGTGGCGTTATGATCGGAAAAGATTCTCTATCATTTCATAAGAAATTTTTTTTTTTTTTTAAATTCTTGGACCCTGAGAACGAGTTTCGGAGACCCCCTTGGACCCTGAAAGGGTTAAAGTGCAGGCATTGTACTTCCCATTTCCAGGACTCAAGTCCAACTAAATCAATTAACTGGTTTCCCTGAATCCCTTCACAAAATGTTACCCTGTTCACACTCCAACAGCTTGTCAGGTCCCACAAACCATTCGTCTCCATTCACTCCTATCTAACACGCTCACACATGTTTGCTGGAAGTCCAAGCCCTCGCCCACAAAACCTCCCTTACCCCCTCCCTCCAACCTTTTCTAGGCGACGCCTACCGCACCTTCCCTCCCCTACAGATTTATACGCTCTCCAAGTCATTCTACTTTGATCCATTCTCTCTAAATGACCAAACCACCTCAACAACCCCTCTTCAGCCCTCTGACAAATACTTTTAGTTACTCCACACCTTCTCCTAATTTCCACATTCCAAATTTTCTGCATATTTACACCACCCATTGCCCTTAGACAGGACATCTCCACTGCCTCCAGCCTCCTCCTCACTGCAGCATTTGCAACCCATGCTTCACACCCACATAAGAGTGTTGGTACCACTATACTTTCGTACATTCCTTCTTTGCCTCCATGGATAACGTTTGTCTCCACAGATACGTCAACGCACCACTCACCTTTTTTCCTTCATCAATTCTATGGTTAACCTCATCCTTCATAAACCCATCCACTGACACGTCACCTCCCAAATATCTGAAAACATTTACTTCTTCCATAATCCTTCTTTCCAATGTAATATCCAATTTTTCTTTATTTAAATTGTTTGATACCCTCATCACCTTACTCTTATCTATGTTCACTTTCAACTTTCTACCTTTACACACCCTCCCAAACTTGTCCACTAACCTTTGCAACTTTTCTTTAGAATCTCCCATAAGCACAGTATCATCAGCAAAAAGTAACTGTGTCAACTCCCATTTTGCATTTAATTCCCATAATTTAATCCACCCTCTCCCCAACACCCTAGCATTTACTTCTTTTACAACCCATCTATAAATATATTAAACAACCATGGTGACATTACACATCCCTGTCTAAGACCTACTTTTACCGGAAGTAATCTCCCTCTCTCCTACACACCCTAACCTGAGCCTCACTATCCTCATAAAAACTCTTTTCAGCCTTCAGTAACTTACTAACTATTCCATACACTTGCAACATTTGCCACATTGCTCCCTATCCACTCTATCATATGCCTTTTCTAAATCCATAAATGGAATGAAAACTTCTCTACCTTTATCTAAATACTGTTCACATATATGCTTCACAGTAAACACTTGATCTACACATCCCCTACGCACTCTAAAGCCTTCTTGCTCATCTGCAATCCTACTCTCAGTCTTACCACTAATTCTTTCAATAATAACCCTGCCATACACTTTACCTGGTATACTCAGTAAACCTATTCCCTATAATTCTTACAATCTCTTTTATCCCCTTCCCTTTATATAAAGGAACTATACATGCTCTCTGCCAATCCTAGGTACCTTCCCTCTTTCATACATTTATTAAACAACAATACCAACCACTCCAACACTATATCCCCCCCCTGCTTTTAACATTTCTGTCATTATCCCGTCAGTTCCAGCTGCTTTACCCACTTTCATTCTACGTAATGCCTCACGCACCTCCCCACACTCACATCCTGCTCTTCTTCACTCCTAAACGATGTTGTACCTCCCTGGCCAGTACATGAAATTACCGCCTCCTTTTTCATCGACATTTAAAAGTTCCTCAAAATATTCCCGCCATCTACCCAATACCTCCAGCTCCCCATCTACTAACTCCCCTACTCTGTTTTTAACTGACAAGTCCATTCGTTCCCTAGGCTTTCTTACCTTGTTTATCTCACTTCAAAAATTTTTCTTATTTTCAGCAAAATTTCTTGACAGAGCCTCTCCCATTCTTTCATCTGCTCTTCTTTTGCACTCTCTCCACCTTTCTTTTACTCTTCATATACTCTGCTCTTCTATTAACACTTCTGTTTTGTAAAAACCTCTCATAAGCTACCTTTTTCTCTTTTATCACACCCTTTACTTCTTCATTCCACCACTCACTCCTCTTTCCTCCTGCACCCACCCTCCTATAGCCACAAACTTCTGCCCCACATTCTAATACTGCATTTTTAAAACTATCCCAACTCTCTTCAACCCCCCCACTACTCATACTTGCACTATCCCACCTTTCTGCCAATAGTTGCTTATATCTCACCCTAACTTCCTCCTCCCTTAGTTTATACACTTTTACCTCTCTCTTACTTGCTGTTGCCATTTTCTTTTTGTCCCATCTACCTTTTACTCTAACTGTAGCTACACCCAAATAATGATCCGATATATCCGTTGCCCCTCTATAAACCTGTACATCCTGAAGCCTACCCATCAACCTTTTATCCACCAATACATAATCCAACAAACTACTTTCCTTACGTGCTATATCATACCTTGTATATTTATTTATACTCTTTTTCATAAAATATGTATTACTTATTACCAAACCTCTTTCTACACATAGCTCAATTAATGGTTCCCCATTTACATTTACCCCTGGCACCCCAAATTTACCTACTACTCCCTCCACAACATTTTTACCCACTTTAGCATTAAGATCCCCAACCACAATTACTCTCTCACTTATATGCATGAGAGCATAAGACCATTTTAATTCTTAGAAAATGACGAAAACCAAAAATACATTACTGTATATAGTCACAGACAAGAGACCTGGTCACAGACCGGGCCGCAGGGGCGCTGACCCCCGAAACCCCCTCTAAGTATACTCCAGGTATACATTAGCCTTCACAAAGTGTAAAAAAAAAAAAAATTACCTGTGGTCCTTGTTCAGTCTTGAAGTCAAATGGATCACCAACAATACGAATCTTGGCACGCTCAACACTACGCTCAACAAATTCATCATACACAGAATCCTCAACAAAGATCCTTGTTCCAGCACAGCAACACTGACCCTGTAAAACATTTTTATTAACATTTCCAACATATTTCATCAATATCTAAATGTCTTAATTTACCTGATGGTCATAGTTTCTAGTAGCCCTACCAAGCACAGGTATAGTGTGCATTACAAAATGGAATGGTTCTTGCTCATTTCAATGGGTATGCCGTTTTAAAAGGTTTTTCTCCTCTACTGAAGAATTACTTCATGTTAACTGTTCAGCACTATGGCTTTCAGAAAATGTATTCAGTTGAAAGATGAAATAAAAAAAAAAGTCCAAAAAAAATCACCTCGTCTTATTCAGCACATGCCAAACATATTAAGGAAAAAATGCAGAAAAATACAGCTGAAGGCACTTCACTGGAATAAGGAATCAGATACAGATAGTAATCACAATGAATGCTGCTTACCAACCTGATTGAAAAATACTCCAAAATGAGACTGTTCAACAGCATAATCCAAATCAGCATCTTTAAAAATAATATTTGGACTCTTTCCTCCAAGCTCCAGTGTAACACGTTTTAAGTTGCTAGCTCCTGCAGCTTGCTGAATCAGGTGTCCAATCTAAAATGTTTTATACAAATGTAGAAAAATATATAGAATATATATAAAATGCTACCCCTCCTCCTGTATGAATTACTAAATTTAAAAAGAAAAACTTTGGTTATTCTTTTTTAGGTCACCCTGCCTCGGTGGGATACGGCCAGTTCGTTGAAAAATATATACGTACAGTGGACCCCCAGTTTATGTACTGCTCCAAACTCAAACAATTATGTAAGTGTATTTGTGTAAGTGTATTTTTGGGGGTCTAAAAGGACTAATCAAATTTACATTATTTCTTATGGGAACAAATTCGTTCGGTAACGGCACTCGAACAGCATTCTGGAACAAATTATGGCCATTAACTGGGGGTCCACTGTACATATAAAATGCTCTACTGTACAATAATTAAATTTATTAAATTATATCAATAATCAGCTGATTTTGTATAGTATTTTATGTAAGATTCATAAAAGTTGTGAAGCACTAAAACCTAATAGTCATTCAATACCTCTGAAATTTAAAACAAAAAATTCCCTAAAAAAAATAACCAACATACAGGAGGGCCCTGATTTACAACATTTTGTCAATGCAGCAGTTTTCAATTGTATACCTATTCTTCATTTATTTAAGACTTCCTACAATAAATATATTCACCTCTCACTAAGTTAAAGATGAAAATATAAGTAATGTACTGTATATGCATTTTTTATGCCTAGTTCTAGTGCTCACTTAATATATAATAGTGTACACATGATATCAGGCTTTTTTATGCATTTGAAGTGAAAAAAGGCTGTTTCACTTTACAGCAATTTTTGCTTTACAGCAGTAGCCTGGAACAACCTGCTGTATAAGCAGGGCCTGCCTGTATTTAAATAAGTCAGCCTTTTACAAAATTATTAAATTACATTAAAATTACACGTACTACCCAAAATTTTACCTACGTATGTCTTTACAGACACCAAGGAATTAAAGCTCTATATTTAAATCGAAAACTCCTACTCTTCAGGCATTGCTTTTAAAATTGCTCTGCATTCAAAAGCACATCACAATTTACACCACAAAGCCCCTTTTCAATAAATGATGGCATGTTAGCATTGGTTGACTGATTCTTAGATGAAAAATTGTAACTTTTTTTTTATATTTAAAAGGTTTTAATCTTCATAAACTACAAGTTTAATGCAACAAACATTTCTCACAGCCTATTCCCTAATATACTGTGCATCTGGCAAAATATTAACCATACCATACATTTGATATTTAATATCTGGTGAAAATTAGTCTAGCTCAGCAGAAAAGCAATGCATGTTTTTGCTTAACAGGGAATGAATGTATTATACTATATTAGAACCTATCATTCATGTTTACAGGGCAGACGATATTATGTGGAGTTTACCTGGAGAGGGTTTTGGGGGTCAACGCCCCTGTGGCTCGGTCTGAGACAAGGCCTCGTTGTGGATCAGGGTCTGATCAACCAGGCTGTTACTGCTGGCTGCATGCAAACTGACATACAAACAACAGCCCAGTTGGTCAGGTACTGACTTTAGGTTCCTGCCCAGTGCCTTCTTGAAGACAGCCAGGGGTCTACTAGTAATCCCCCTTATGTATGCTGGGAGGCAGTTGAACAGA
Organism: Cherax destructor; assembly: GCA_009830355.1. NCBI lineage: Eukaryota > Metazoa > Arthropoda > Malacostraca > Decapoda > Parastacidae > Cherax > Cherax destructor. The sequence goes on from WNWK01021580.1 coordinate 17,994, forward strand.
CTTGGGCCCTGGACACTTACTGTCTTGTCTCTCAGTGTACTCATGGCGCCCCTGGTTTTCATTGGGGGAATGTTGAATCTCCTGCCGAGTCTTTTGCTTTCATAGGGAGTGATTTTCGTGTGCAAGTTTAGTACTATCCCTCTAGGATTTTCCAAGTGTATATTATCATGTATTTCTCTCGCCTGCACTCCAGGAAATACAGATCAAGGGCCTTCAACCATTCAAAGTAATTTAGGTGCCTTATTGTACTTGTGTGTGCCATGAAAGTTCTTTGTACACTCTCCAGGTCATCAATTTTGCCTGCTTTGAAAGGGGCAGTTAGTGTACAGCAGTATTCCAGCCTAGAGAGAACAAGCAATTTGAAGAGAATCATCATGGGCTTGGCATCCCTAGTTTTGAAGGTTCTCATTATCCATCCTATCCTTTTCCTAGCAGATGCAGTAGATACATTGTTGTGGTCTTTGAAGGCGAGTACCTCTGACATTATCACTCTCAGGTCCTTCACATTACTTTTTTGCTCTATTGTATGGTTAGAATTTGTCGTATATCCTGATACAGTTTTAATTTCCTCAAGTTTTCCATATCTGAGTCGTTGAAATTTCTTTTCATTGAACTTCATATTGTTGAGTGGCCCATTTGAAAATTTGGTTTATGTCCACTTGGAGTCTTGCGGTGGAAGAAACGGAGCTATGGCTTATATCTCTGTCTATGTCAGATATGAGGATGAGGAATAGAATGGGAGCGAGTACTGTGCCTTGTGGAACGGAGCTTTTCACCGTAGCTGCCTCAGACTTTACTGTTTACTATTATTCTGTGTTCTATTTGTCAGGAAGTTATAGATCCATCTACCAACTTTTCCTGTTATTCCTTTATCACACATTTTGTGCGCTATTACACCATGGTCACACTTGTCGAAAGCTTTTGCAAAGTCTGTGCATACTACATCTGTATTTTGTTTATCCTCTACAGCATCCAGGACCGTGTCAGTGATCCAGTAGCTGGGACAGGCAGGAGCGACCTTCTCTAAACCCGTGTTGCCCTGGGTTATTTAGTTGATGGGTATCTAGGTGGTTGGCAATCTTGCTTCTTAGAACCATTTCAAAGATTTTTATGATATGGGATGTTAGTGCTATTGGTCTGTGGTTCTTTGCAATTGCTTTACTGCCACCTTTGTATGTGCGCAACTGATTTATAGAAAAAAAAATCTTAACTCAGATTTTGATTTTTTTTCTACACCAAATACTTACATATGCCACTTAAGTAAACCGAGCTGAAAATCAGCTAGACATTAGTCTTTCTCAATATGCATGCACAAAAAAAAAGACCCCAGTGGCTGCAATATTATAGGGAGTGTATATTGTACTGACCTCTGTTGACCCAGTGAATGCAACCTTGTCAACATCCATGTGTGAAGCAATGGCTGCTCCAGCACTTGGACCATATCCAGGAATGACATTTACGACACCCGCTGGGAATCCAGCCTCTGCTACCAGTTTGGCCACATACAAGCCAGTCAGGGGAGTCTGTTCGGCTAATTTCATGACAATGGTGTTGCCTAGGAATAATAACTTTTATTATCCATCCCAGGAAAAGGAATATGTATCATTAAAATATAACATTAGATTATTACCTGCTTCAAGAACTAGTCTTTACACAAATCACCAAATACGTTACAGTAGAATGACTTGGAGAGAGTATAAATCTGTAGGGGAAGGAAAGCGAGGTAGGGGTAATCCTCGAAAAGGTTGGAGGGAGAGGGTAAAGGAGGTTTTGTGGGTGAGGGGCTTGGACTTCTAGCAAGCGTGTTAGATAGGAGTGAATTAAGAAATGGTTTTTGGAACCTGACAAGCTGTTGGAGTGTGAGCAGGGTAATATTTTGTGAAGGGAATCGCAGAAATCAGTTAGCCGAACTAGAGTCCTGGAAATGGGAAGTACAATGCCTGCATTTTAGAGGAGTTTGGGATATTGGCAGTTTGGAGGGACATCTAAACTGTTGTATCTGAGCACCTCTGCAAAGACAGTGATTATGTATGAGTGATGGTGAAAGTGTTGAATGATGGAAGTTTTTTCTTTCTTTTTGGGTCACACTACCTCAGTGGGAGTCAGGTAGTGTGTAAAATAAAAAAAATTCAGTAATATAGTTTTACTTGTACTGAAACTGAAAAATTTATTGACAGATACTTAATAAACAAAATGGACATAATAAACTAAAATAGTCATTACTTTCCTCTTTACTGCTATCAGAAACTGGGTGATTATGTATGAGTGATGGTGAAAGCATTGAATGATGGAAGTTTTTTCTTTCTTTTTGGGTCACCCTGCCTTCGTGGGAAACGGCCGTGTCAGTAAATTTACTGAATCCCCATGTAATATACTTTTGTAGTACATATCATAAGTAGTATCAGCTAGGTTTTATATATGATCCCTCCTCAGCTAGGTTCCCTAGCTAGCTGTGACGTCACGAGTCCCGCTCATGTGAGCGCTGGGCCCCAGGCATCTCCCTCACTTCGTCGACAGGCATAGAACTGAACAGGTAGGCTAGGCTATTTTCCCCTCACAGACTGTCAATATATTGTTACCAACCGTTTTGTGTGTTTCACTACGACCGTCCATATCTCCAAAGTACCCACACACCATTTGTTGTGTGGGTACTTTGGAGATATGGACAGTAGTTTGTTGGACAACGTATTGGTAGATAAAAGACTGTTGAGTAGACTGCAGGATGTACATGTTTATAGAGGGGCCACAGATATATCAGATCACTTTTTAGTTGTAGCTACAGTGAGAGTAAAAGGTAGATGGGATACAAGGAAAATAGAAGCAGAAAGTAAGAGAGATGAAGGTTTATAAACTAAAAGAGGAGGCCAGTTAGGGTAAGATATAATAGAGGATGGATGGGCTAGTGAGAGTATAGGCAATGGGGTCGAAGATATATGGGGTAGGTTTAAGAATGTAGTGTTAAAATGTTCAACAGAAGTTTGTGGTTACAGGAAAGTGGGTGAGGGTGGGAATGATGATATAAAGAGTAGTATGGGAGAAAAAGTTAGCATATGAGAGGTTTTTACAAAGTAGAAGTGATGCAAGGAGGGAAGAGTATATGAAGAGAAAAAGAGAGGTTAAGAGAGTGGTGAAGTAATGTAAAAAGAGTAAATGAGAGAGTGGGTGAGATGTTATCAACAAATTTTGTTGAAAATAAGAAAGTTTTGGAGTGAGATTAATAAGTTGAGGAAGCCAAGGGAATGAATGGATTTGATAGTTAAAAATAGGAGAGGAGAGTAATTAAATGGAGAGTTAGAGGTATCAAGAAGATGGAGGGAATATTTTGAGGAATTGTTATATGTTGATGAAGATAGGGAAGCTGTGATTTCGTGTATAGGGGAAGGAGGAATAACATCTTGTAGGAGTGAGGAAGAGCCAGTTGAGAGTGTGGGGGAAGTTCATGAGGCAGTGGGTAGACTGAAAGGGGGTAAGGCAGCTGGGATTGATGGGATAAAGATAGAAATGTTAAAAGTAGGTGGGGATATAGTTTTGGAGTGGTTGATGCTATTATTTAATAAATGTATGGAAGAAGGAAAGGTACCTATGGATTGGCAGAGAGTGTGCATAGTTCCTTTATATAAAGGCAAAGGGGACAAAAAGAGTGCAAAAATTATAGAGAAATAAGTCATGAGTATACCTGGTAAAGTGTATGGTCGAGTTATTATTGAAAGAATTAAGAGTAAAATGGAGAGTAGGTTAGCAGATGAACAAGGAGGCTTTAGGAAAGGTAGGGGGTGTGTAGACCAAGTGTTTACAGTTAAATATATATGCAAACTGTATTTAGATAAGGGTAGAGAGGTTTTTGTGACATTTATGGATTTGGAAAAGGTGTATGACAGGGTGAATAGGGAGGCAATGTGGCAGGTGTATGGAAGAGGTAGGTTACTAGCAGTGAAGAGATTTTACGAGGATATTGAGGCTCAGGTTAGAGTATGTAGGAGAGAGGGGGATTATTGCCCAGTAAAAGTAGGCCTTAGACAAGGATGTGTGATGTCACCGTGGTTGTTAAATATATTTATAGATGGGGTTGTAAGAGAAGTGAATGTGTGGGTCTTGGTAAGAGGTGTGGGGTTAAAAATAAAGAATCTAACACAAAGTGGAAGTTGTCACAGTTGCTTTTTGCTGATGACACTGTGCTTTTGGGAGATTCCATAGTAGGGTATGTAAAATAAGGAAATTAAAAGTGAATATAGGAGAGTAAGGTGATGAGGATAACAAAAAGATTAGGTGATGAAAGATTGGATATCAGATTGGAGGGAGAGAGTATGGAGGTGGTGAATGTATTCAGATATTTAGGAGTGGACGTGTCAGCAGATGGGTCTATGAAGGATGAGGTGAATCATAGAATTGATGAGGAAAAAAGGGAGAGTGGTGCACTTAGGAGTCTGTGGAGACAAATAACTTTGTCCGTGGAAGCAAAGAGGGAAATGTACGAGAGTATAGTTATGTCAACACTGGGTGTGAAGCATGGGTGGTGAATGTTGGAACAAGGAGAAGGCTGGAGGCAGTGGAGATGTCATGTCTGAGGGCAATGTGTGGTGTGAATATAATGCAGAGAATTTGTAGTTTGGAAATTAGGAGGAGGTGCAGGATTACCAAAACTATCATCCAGAGGGCTGAGGAGGGGTTGTTGAGGTGGTTTGGACATGTAGAGAGGATGGAACAAAGTTGAATGACTTCGAGTGTGTGTAAATCTGTAGTGGAGGGAAGGCGGGGTAAGGGTCGGCCTAGGAAAGGTTGGAGGGAGGGGGTAAAGGATGTTTTGTGCACAAGGGGCTTGGACTTCCAGCAAGCATGCGTGAGTGTATTTGACAGAGTGAATGGAGACAAATGGTTTTTAGTACTTGATGTGCAGTTGGAGTGCGAGCAAAGTAACCTTTATGAAGGGATTCAGGGAAACCGGCAGGCCGGACTTGAGTCCTGGAGATGGGAAGTACAGTGTCTGCACTCTGAAGGAGGGGTGTTAATGTTGCAGTTTTATAGCTGTAGTGTAAGCACGCCTCTGGCAAGACAGTGATGGAGTGAATGATGAAAATTGTTCTTTTTCGGGCCACCCTGCCTTGGTGGGAATTGGCCAATATGCTAATAATAAAAAAAATACCTGTAGCAAGAGCAGGTCCAAACTTCCAAGCCTGCATGAGAAGAGGAAAGTTCCAGGGAATGATCTGACCACAAACACCAATTGGTTCATGCCTCGTGTAAGCAAAGTGTGGACCATCAGTGGGAATGGTCTGGCCATGAATCTTATCGGCCCAACCAGCAAAATAGCGTAGATTTTTAACAGCAAGTTCAACATCTACCATGAGAGAATTTGTGTATGGTTTTCCATTATCAAGGGTCTCGAGGCTCTGGAAAATTATAACACTTTTAGTTTTAATTTTTCATAAAAATATTAGTATGTACAGTTAAACTAATTTATAAAAATTTGGACAAATCGTGTGATACAGTATTGTACTATGTAACATACTATATTATAAATGACAGTACCATTTATTAAAATGTAAACTTCACTTACAGCTAGATAAACTTTGTCACGCTCTATGAGATCAGCCAACCTATTTATGAGGCGCCCACGATCATATGCATCCATCTGCCGCCACTCAGAGTTAAGTTCAAAAGCTTGACGAGCTGCTCTCACTGCTTTTTCAACATCAGCCTGTGGTTTTAAGCAAATTAGTGTTCACAGTATTCATAAATACAGTGGTACCTCGGTTAACGATATTTTTTTGTTCCAGAATGCTGTTCAAGTGCCATTACCAAACAAATTTATCCCCATAAGGAATAATGTAAAATAGACTAGTCCTTTTAGACCCCCAAAAATACACTTACAAAAGCATTTAAAAAAATAAACTTACATAAAAGGGCGAGTTTGGGGACCATCGTTAACCGAGGTACCACTGTACGTACTTTAATTAGTACACAATGCACTACCTAAAAAATAATAGTTGCAATGCCAGGCATGTATTACCAGGAAGGAGCACACCCAGGGTAAATGCTTACATGACAAATATTAAATTAGACCCCTGGGGTAAAGGCTAGTGATATCCTTAAAAAGCCTTAATCAAATCAACGAAACATCAGAATTCTGATGCCATCAACTTAACATCTTTAAGAACATTTGTAAATGAAATTACAATATACGTATATGCCCATGACTCTTCTCACATGCTATTCCATTTGAGGGGAATTTCAAAATTTTAATAATTATCAACTAAGCATCAGCAGAACATCAGGATGCTGATGTAGGCTGACATTGCTCTGCAGACATCAATTTTGATAAAATAAAGAAGTATCACTGGCAACATTCCATATTTAGGGTGGCATATTTTTTCCTAAATATAATTTGACTAATAATTCAATGCAGACACTTCTTTGTGTACAACAATTTACCATGTCAAGTATGAACTGTAAAAACTTTGAAGTAGCTTTCATCCCCAAGAGAAATGAAGATCCTTTCATAACATGTTAGTTACACAGATCAGCTACACATCTCAAGTAGTCAATGAGTAAATTAGCCAAGTGCCATTAACCAGATGCCTATTTATATTTAGTAGAGCACTAATAATACACAGATTTTCCCCTGACATTATAGTTATACAGTATGCATATATGGGTAATTCTAGTGCTAATCACAGTTAAAATTATTACAGTGAATAACAAATTTTATGGGTTTGTTACAAATGTAATAGACCCCGTACATAATCTATCCTCATAAGGGGGATTACCAATAGACCCCTGGCTGTCTTCAAGCAGGCACTGGACAAGCACCTAAAGTCAGTACCCGACCAGCTGGGCTGTGGTTCTTACGTTGGTGTGCGTGCAGCCAATAGTAACAGCCTGGTTGATTAGGCCTATGAGGCCTGGTCACAGACCAGGCCGCAGTTGAGTTGACCCCTGGAACCCTATCCAGGTATACTCCAGGTATCATAATCCTCAATCTATCTGCCTCTCCTTGATTAACAATTTATTGGGAATTGTCCTATCCCTTTGTCAATACCTGTACATAATCCTGCATTTTTTTAATGCTGGCCATCTCCCAGCAAGGAAGAGTAACCCAAAACGAAGAAACTTTCACCATCATTCACTCAATTACTATCTTGCCAGAAGCATGCTGACATCACAGTTCAGATGACCATCTGTACTGCAACATCACCCCTCCCCCCTTCAGAGTGGAGGCACTGTACTTACCATCTCCATTTTAATTTGGATAAGTATGTATTACCTGTACCTTCAAAACTACATTAGATTCACATTGGATTTCAAGGGGAAAAAATAAATCTAAATGGGAACTTTGTGGCAAGAGTTTCCTGGTTTCTGCCATTCTAAGCTAATTACAGTCAATGTGTTACAAGGCTCGGGAAATTACACATACAGTACAATACTAGTTTCATGGTTTGGTACACTGACTTAGCCCAAGTCACAGTTGTGCCAATCTCATAAAAACTCATACCTTACATGATTAAAGTGATATATGTACTAAGTTGATTAATAGGTAAGAATATTAATATAGTACTGAACCTAAGCATCTAGACCTTATAATTACTATTACACTCATGGGGGAGTGCTTAACTCTTAGAGGTCTTATAGTGCCTGTGTAATAGTAGGCAATCAGAGTCAACCCATGGAGGGAAGGGTAACTAATTCCTTGGATGAAGACCCATTTGCAATAATTTACAATTACATCCCCACACTATTTCCCATTGGTTACACAGCACTCTTCTCGTGATGGTCTTTGCTTCAATACCGTGTTCACCCTGAGTTCACCAAGAGATAAAAGCAGTAGATAAAACTAGTACCTATATACTACATGAACCACAATGCTGCACCGATTTGTTTCCAGACAGATAAATGTCTGCTGTATTTACCTTGTCACCTTCCTCCACCATGGTGATGACCTCCCCTGTCGAAGGATTGACTGTTGGAAACTGCTTCCCACTCGATGATTTATGGAACTCATTGTTGATGAAGATCTGTTGGCATAGTAACAATAATCTGAACATCATTTGTGTTTAAATAGGATTATTTTATTATTTTGAAAAACTATAAGACTGAATATTATTAAAAATTAGAGGGAGAGTACTGTAATTCTGCTGTTCCATGACAAACTCTTGCAGATTAAATACAGTACACCTGGAGGGTGCTCTGGGGGGTCAATACTCCCATGGCCTTGTCCATGACCAGGCCTCATGGTGAATTAGGGCCTGATCAACCAGGCTGTTGCTGCCAGCCACATGCAAACCAACCTACAAACTACAGCCTGGCTGGAGTATCTCTGGTCAGTATTTTTATTTATTTACCAAAGTTTCAAAACTTTCAAATACATACATACAGTATTTCAATAAGTACCACAGAAGGATTAACAGAACAATGCTATTACTTGAGGGAACTGGAATAAGTGATCTACCCTTAAAAAGTAAGAGTTGGGAACCAAATTATTTTAGGTCTAGACATCTCATGTCAGCCTGCAAAGTACAGTGGACCCCCGAGTTTCGTAAAAACTTCACTCCTGAAGTCTGCTCAAATGCCATTACCGAACGAATTTACTCCCTTAAGGAAAAATTTCACGTAGGTTAGTCTATTTCAGACCCCCAAAAATACACTTCCACCAGAACTTACAAAATTATACTTACATAATTGCATGTAAATATTACTCGCTTTGGCCACTAAAACAGGAAATGGCAGATTTGACTATTCATTTACAAAATTAAAAATGGTGCAGTGCAATATTATTATAATCAAGAGGGAAGAAGTAAACCCGTAGGATACAGCGCCTGTGGGAGGATGTGGAAGGTATTTAGGTTTAATTCAGGGAATTGGAGCACAGATCCAATTCCCAAGATCAAAAGCCCCTCACCAGCATCAAAGAACCTTCCTTGAAGGGATGGTGCAGTGCAGACAATTCAAATCCTGAATAGGAAAGCTAATGCTAAGTAAACTCTGAAAATTTATAAATTTTATTGCAGTGTTTATTACTGGAGGGTTGCACTGATAATGTAAAGTACTGTAATGAATTAAGTTAACTAAGTAACACAAGAAGTATCCCTTCCTCACAGGCGATAGACATGGCTAATACCTGTGACTCCCAGCATCAGAAGCAATTTACATGTGAACAATATTTCCAGTTCCTTCACACTTTAACCCTGGTGATGGAGGCAAGGAGGTAGAGGTATGTAAATTTTATAAATACATATTTAATAGTTGAGTGAACACTTTATTCTTCCTACTTTTCAATTTTATTTAACTCTTAATAAACGGTAAATATGAGGGAATAATCCCTATTCATTAAGTTACCTATAAACCTCAAATTCTAATAGGAAAGATGCACTTTATATGTACTTATCACCCAGTTTTCTTATCAGTTCCACCTACAATACCTTAATCTTATAAAACTGGTGGTCCAAATTTTTTGGAAGCACCTTATCGTTTTATATCTACTTTTAAACTGGCTCAAGTCTTGAAAACTGTTAAATTACTAAACATTATACTGAATTAGAACCTAAGTGCCTACCCTTTCCCTAATGGTCATCTCTTATTATTATTGGCAAACTAATTTGGTTATACTAGTTAGTCAACATAATTTACTGAATAAAACCACCATGTTATTATTATTATTATTATTATTATTATCATCAAAACTAAGAGTTAAACCACCGGGGTCATACAGTGCATTCAAATCATGTCGAGTCCCATGAGGTTTAAGTACGGTAATTTAATCTTATGCTTAAATTAAACAACTGACAACACCCAAGATCATTGGTAAGCATATTTAGGTACAGGTACACATCGGTACAATTATCATACATAGTAACATGTGTAAGTTACCAAGGATAACCTAAAAAATTAGTTACTTTCATCCATTGGGGTTCCTGTAATGTATCTTGGTAGTTTCAACAGGTTAGACATGACAACCACCTTGTACAGTTTTTATGTCATAATCATTACATGCATAGCATCATGACACGTTATGACAGTGTCACGACACAACATTAATGCTTCCATAAAGTTCAGTATTTCCTACACGTCAGCACTTTGACCAGACTTGCCAGTTGTTTCACTAACTTACCCCTGTGTAAGGAACGTCAGGTTTGACTATAGGTTGAGGGATGGCAGGAGCAGAGTAGGCTGCAGCCAAGGGTAAATTTGGCTTCCCTGCTGCCTTGAGGAAGACAGGCTGACGGAGCAGGCTACGTAACATCATGGTGTAACAGCAGGACACTAGTGAAGGCCAGGGTAGTCTGCCTGGCAACTGATACTCCACCACCAGTATCTCCCTGTTGCCACCCTCAACTCATTATGACTGTTACCTCTCCAAGATAGCCTAACGAAGCCGAATATTACTTTTTTATACATGTTAAGGTCCTCCAAGATGCAATCAACATCTGATTAATATCTAGGTACATAATGTACTGCTAGGTAACGTAGGCAGCTTTATTAATTCACAAGGGCAGCAGGAGTAAAATTTATCCACATGTCCCAGTATGTATTTATTCTGAGCTTACTTTAATTTCTAATTTAGGAATTAGTGTATCTTTGACTGGTGCTTAATGTGCAGTCTTAATAACATTGTGTACAAACAGGTTTTCAACCCAGTTAACCACCCAGGTTAGCCGGGTAACGAGGTCCTTTCGATTACTTTAATAGGTAGATGGTTTTACTTTACTCCATACCTATCCTATCTGTAGTTGTTAAAAGATTAGTTACACGATGGGTTCAGGGACTGATTCCCAACTTTAGTTTGTCAGATTTAATGCCTATCTATTACCAAATGGTTCTTAATTAACGCTACATTTTACCTAAATACTAACATTGCATGTACTTCAAACCATAAGATAAAAATAAAAGTAAATTACATAAACAAGATGGTAACTTCTGACAGGAAGGGGAATGGGATACAAACAGTCTTTTCATTCCTCTGAAACAACGCACACTTTATCTTATGATGCAGTGTGAAACGTCCTTGTGTACGGTGAGGCATGCCATGCCGGCAATGATGCCGCACAATAAACATATTTTAAACTATCCTTCTATACGTTATTTTCAAAAGTAATGAGTATGTTTACTACGCCTTATTTTAACAGCGATGCCTTGTTTCAACCAGCGATGCCTTGTTTCAACCAGCGATGCCTTGTTTCTAACCAGCGATGCCTTGTTTCTAACCAGCGATGCCTTGTTTCTAACCAGCGATCCCTTGTTTCTAACCAGCGATGCCTTGTTTCTAACCAGCGATGCCTTGTTTCTAACCAGCGATGCCTTGTTTCTAACCAGCGATGCCTTGTTTCTAACCAGCGATGCCTTGTTTCTAACCAGCGATGCCTTGTTTCTAACCAGCGATGCCTTGTTTCTAACCAGCGATGCCTTGTTTCTAACCAGCGATGCCTTGTTTCTAACCAGCGATGCCTTGTTTCTAACCAGCGATGCCTTGTTTCTAACCAGCGATGCCTTGTTTCTAACCAGCTATGCCTTGTTTCTAACCAGCATGCCTTGTTTCTAACCAGTGATGCCTTGTTTCTAACCAGTATGCCTTGTTTCTAACCAGCGATGCCTTGTTTCTAACCAGCGATGCCTTGTTTCTAACCAGCGATGTCTTGTTTCTAACCAGCTATGCCTTGTTTCTAACCAGCGATGCCTTGTTTGTAACCAGCGATGCCTTGTTTCTAACCAGCGATGCCTTGTTTCTAACCAGCAAAGCCTTGTTTCTAACCAGCGATGCCTTGTTTCTAACCAGCGATGCCTTGTTTCTAACCAGCGATGCCTTGTTTCTAACCAGCGATGCCTTGTTTCTAACCAGCGATGCCTTGTTTCTAACCAGCGATGCCTTGTTTCTAACCAGCGATGCCTTGTTTCTAACCAGCGATGCCTTGTTTCTAACCAGCGATGCCTTGTTTCTAACCAGCGATGCCTTGTTTCTAACCAGCGATGCCTTGTTTCTAACCAGCGATGCCTTGTTTCTAACCAGCGATGCCTTATTTCTAACCAGGGAGTCACAGCAGCTCATGCTGACTGCAGTGTGAGGGCTGCCCACATCGCAGCCAACCGCACCTCTCCCTGCACTCCCCATTATGACCCCCCAGGCCTACCAGATACCTAGAGTCTGAATACTGGCTCATGCCTGCCCTCAGACAATGGGGTGAGCACTTCACCTGGGGAGCACATCAACAGAGCTCCAGTCTGCTGTCAATACTAGTCTAGCTGAGTCAGCTGACAGTCAGCCACCGAGCTCAGCTGACCGGGGCTTCACGTCTCCAGATGTTCCTAGTCTTGCTCCTGTGGTATACAACCTGAAGTCGCGCATAGGACTACTGGAGAGACAGCAATTTCTCCTGAAACAACAACTTGAGCAGCACAAAGAAAGATGTGTAGAGTGTACCAATAGCAAGATTGTCACAAATTCTGAAAGCGAGTGTAAGGCTGATGAACAAGGTGGTAGTGGTGTCCTTAATTACGGTAATGACGAACCCAATAGCTGTGTTGATAACTATAGTGAGCATCATGCTGAGGGCAGTGTTGTCTATGATGTTAGTAATAGTTATGAGTGTAATATAAGTGGTGGTGCCGAGTGTGATGAGGACAGTGGTTTCTATAATGTTAGTAATAGTGATGAGTGTCACCTAAGTGGTGGTGCCGAGTGTGATGAGGTTAACCACATTGACATTAATGTTGAATATAGCACTGCTGATAAATGTAATGAACACAATGTTAGTAGTGGTGTTGGTGATGACAGTTATAGTGATGCGTGTAATGCTAGTGGAGGAGGGAATGTGAGTGGTAGTGCCACCTGTCATACATTCACACATGAACAGCGTCGTTCTCTGTGTAAACAAAGACTCACACGAGGCCTCACAACTGGAAATGCACTTAAAAAACTCATGGACCAGGGTAACACTGCTGACATTGATAAGGTCTGCTATTTATATGAAAAAAAAAAATCATTATGCTGAGAAACTAAGCCAGATCCCAGGACTTCTATAATGGATCAAAACTCGTATAAACTTTCTATTTTTAGTTGGAATATTGCATCATTAGAAAAAGATTTCCTGACCTTCACCATAAAGTAACCACCGAACCCATTGATATTGTGTGTCTACAAGAGTGCAGAGTCCCTGAAAAATCCTAGTCCCCTAAATTGCCATCATTTGTTGCATATAACCTCAAATCTACTAACTCTTGTGTTCTATATATGTATTAAAAAATCACTTCCCCATCAATTTCTCACACATAAGAAAACAGAGGGACTGCAATACCATGGTGTTAGGATTTAATTGGGAATCTGCTCTAAACCCTATTTAACTTGTATGCTCCTGCTGATAAGTTTAATTACTTGGAGCTCCCAACTTGTGCTCAGTCTGAACCTACTCTTATCATTGGAGATTATAATGCAAGACAAAAGCATTGGAAACTCAGTTTGGTAATTGTAATGGTAACCAACTGTTGTCACTGTTAAATAGTCATGATAATGTGCAAATTGTAGGTGACCTTGAACCCACACATATCTATGGAGGCGTTCTTGATCTGTGCCTTGGCTTCAACATTACTTCTGCCAGCTGTGAGCTTCCATTGTAAACAGATATATCATCAGACCATTTCCCAAGGCTAACCTCACTAGATATTGGTAATACTATCCTTCCTGGTGGGATATTCAAACGGAAACGTTTTAATGTTCCCCCTGATCAACATGATGACTTTGTTGCACATGTGACTGGTATAATTATAATTCCTATGAGTGTTCCTCTGTTGAGACCTTTAACAATGACCTTGTGAGCAGTATTCAGAACTACTTAGAGCCGCCTCTGAAACCTGGAACTCTTAACCCAACCAACTTCAATAATAATCATACCTCCCATAAAAAACATACTTATTACAATGATCCTAAACTTCAAACACTGATGTCGGAATACTGTTCTTAGGTTTGCTAGGCGCCCGTATGCTGCAGCCGTTATTTGGTTGATGTGCGCCTCAAGAGATGTGCTTGGTGTTATACTCACCCCAAGATCTTTTCTTGAGTGAGGTTTGTAGTCTCTGGCCCCTAGACTGTACTCCGCCTGCGGTCTTTTTGCCCTTCCCCAATCTTCATGACTTTCACTTGGTGGGGTTGAACTCAGGAGCCAATTGCTGGACCGGGCGGCCCCCGTCCAGACCCTTTTGTAGTTCTGCCTGGTCCTCGTGTGTGTGTTTTATGTTACTCACCTAGTTGTACTCACCTAGTTGTGGTTGCAGGGGTCGATTCATAGCCCTGGCACGCCTCTTCACTGGCCGCTTCCGGTCACTCTCCCTGCGCCATGAGCTTTATCATATCTCGTCTTAAAGCTATGTATGGAACCTCCCCACTACATGCTTCCCAAACTATTCCACTTCCCGACCACTCTGTGACTGAAGAAATACTTCCTAACACCCCTATGATTCATCTAGTCTTCAACTTCCAACTGTGCCCCCTTGTGGTGTGTCCCATCTCTGGAACATTCTGTCTTTGTCCACCTTGTCAATTCCGCTCAGTATCTTATATGTCGTTATCATGTCCCCCTATCTTTCCTGTCCTCCAGTGTCGTCAGGTCGATTTCCTTAACCTCTCCCCGTAGGGCATACCCTCAACGTGCTAGTGGCACCCCTGCTTTTCATTGGGGGGGTGTTAATCGCCTGCCAGTCTTTTGTTGTAGGAGTGATCTCTGTGCAAGTTGGGAATAATCCCTCGAGAATTTTCCAAAATGTATATAATAATGTATCTCTCCCCCGCGTTCTAGGGAGACAGGTTAGGAACTTTTGCCCTTCCCAGTAATTGAGGTGGTTTATCGCAGTTATGCGTGCCGTGAAGGTTCTCTGCACATTTTCTAGGTCAGAATTTCACCTGCCGAAAGGTGCAGTTGTGTGCAGCAATATTCCAGCCTAGATAGAACAAGCGACCTGAAAAGTGTCATGGGGGTTGGTTTAAAAAGTTTTTTTAAATTTTTTTTTTTTTCATTTTTAATTTTTTTTCTTTTTTAAGTTTTTTAATTGGGAAATTTCCTTTTTTAAACAAAATTGAAAAAAATTTAATTATTTTTTTTGACCCTTTAAAGATTTGGTTAGTTCTTAGTTTAGGGGTTTTGGGGGGGTTTTTTTTGGGGATATATATTGGTGGAATTATTAATGGTTTTTAATAATAATTAATATATAATTTTTATTTTATTTTTTATATAAAAATTTTTTTGGGGGGGGGCCCCTTTTTTATGAATTTCAACCTTCTTGAAGTTTTTTTAAAAGAACCTTTAAAAAAAAATTTCACTGATTTTTTTAAATTGGAAATTTCCGGCCCCTTTCCCCCCACCCTTATGTACCTATGTAATCTGTTCCATTGTAACTTGTGTTGTGACCAGATCTACCTGAGTTCATTACCTTTGCAACTTGTTCAGCTATCAAAACTTTGGGGCCAGTCCCTGGGCTATTTTTTACCTCTGTAATCTTTCGACTACCGCCCACAGGATGGGCATGGGTGCATAATAAAAAATTAAACTAAGCTAAACCTTCAAACTTTAAAACACCATAAAGTCGCGGTTTTTTTGTTTAGTTTTTAAATCGATCAGATGAACCATTTTTCCCGTTATGGCAAACCAACCCAAGTTTTTTTTTTTTTTTTTAAATTTTTCATCAACAAATTTGCCGACTGAAACATAATAGATATTATCCTGGCCCCATGATGTATCAGCCATTCAATACTGAAGCCTTTAGAAGTTAATTAAAATTATTTAACGTGGTCTAATGGGAATAAAATTTTTCACATAAAATAATCAAATCTGCGCTTACATACAACAAATTTTCTCCACCGCTGCCGATTTTTGACACCTTTTTCGCATTGACCCTTGCTCACGGGCCGAGGGTTGTGCTGC
>WNWK01021581.1:0-33888 GCA_009830355.1 Cherax destructor
TGTAGACATAAACCATTTCCTTGTTAAATTAAATAGCTTAGCTCATTCTATAAATTTTACTGTTGAATTCGAAGTAAATAACTCATTGCCCTTCCAATTTAGGTTGGATAAATTCATGAGTGAGAGGGGTTGGATTTGAGTGGGACTCGCGCATGAGTGGGTAGAATTGTCAAAGCTTATTTCTTGGGTAGCATTGAAAATTGGGTTGAGCAAATATTCTGTTAGTGGGACGGATTGTGAAGGACCTGCCTAGTATGGGCCAACAGGCCTGCTGCAGTGTTCCTCCTTTCTTATGTTCTTATGTTCTTATGTGTTTATTATTAAGGGTAACATTGATTTTAAATTCAAAATTTACAGATAGCCTACAAATAATTGTTCCTATGTACACTATTACTCTTCACATCAAGATAGAGTTAAAGTGTCGGTTTTTTCTTCAATGTTTTTGAGAGCTTTACGTATTTGTAGTCCAGAGTTCATAGATGAAGAAAAATTATGAAATAGGTAATGATTTAAAATACCCAAGAAACATAATTGATAAATCTTTTAAAATAGCTAGGAATACTTTTTACAATCCAAAAAGGGACAACCAACCTTATTCAACCAAAAATATGTTGGTTCTCCCTTACCATGAAAACTTGGTTGATATGCCTTCCTTTCTTAAGAATTTTAATATCAAAGTTGTATTTAAAAATCGTGATACAGTAAAAAGACTTTTGATAAAAAATTCCCCCCAAAATGCTGACGGATGTGTCTATAAGATTCCCTGTAAAATATGCGATAAAGTTTATTATGGTCAAACTGGTAAAACTCTTGAACTAAGATTAAAACAACATAAATATAGCATTAGAACTGGGCAAGATTCTAATGCTCTATTTATTCATGTGAGAGATTTTAACCATCCAATTGATTTTCAAAATGCTGAGAAGGTTGTATCAAGCAAGTCCATGGTTGAAAGGAATATAATAGAATCATGTTTCATTAAAAGCAGTTTTGAAAATAATATGAATATTTCTTTTGGTTTATATAAATTGGATTCATTTATAATTAATAAAATTTGGGAAGAATTTAATGATAAATTGAACTAATCTTAATTCTTGGGAAGAGTTTCAGGTTCTTTCTTATGTTCCTCTTCACAGAGTCGTGAGATGTTACGCTACTGTGAGGTGTTGTCTTTGTTAGTGTGATGTGACTGTGATGTGTATTCTGCCCCTTTATAAGCCTTCTTGTCATGTTTCCTTTTATAGTTCCTTGATAATGTGAGTAGTCACGAAAGCGCTTGGAATTCCTCTATTTTTTCATAGTGGTTGTCTTGCATATAAATTAGACACATATGCAACACTTGGGTATCTTTATTGAGGAAACGTTTCGCCACACAGTGGCTTCATCAGTCCAATACAAAGTAGAAAGGTGTAAGGAGAGGAGGAGTTTGAGGTAATCAGTCCCTCGGCCTGGAGTCGATGTGTTCAGTCCATCAATCTTGTTAGAAGTGCAGCACAAGGCATATCTTGCATATTTTGATATCACCTGCATATATATATATATATATATATATATATATATATATATATATATATATATATATATATATATATATATATATATATATATATATATATATATATATACATAAATTCACTACATACACTAATTACAACTGCTGTAGAGTTTCGTCACGAGCCAGAATAATTACTAACAGTGAGAACACACAAATACACCAGAGAACGAGCGGTCACACTGACAGATGGGCACAATGCCAGCCAGAATGAGTCTGGTTGACCGAAACGATTACCAAATGAGGTAATCGAGTCAGTCCTCCACCTCTACTCCTGGCGAGACATTAACACCACAGAACACCTGCTCGTTGACCAGACGATCTCGCGGCGCATACCTCCACAAGATGGCTCTGCTTTCTTTCACACACAGCTGCCAATGGAAACTAACAGAACTTTGTTGTTGATCTTGTGAGTCACTAATAAATATATTGCATAGTCTGCTTGTTTCATACTGTGAAAAGGCTTTTCACTGAAGTGAAGTTGTTTATTGGAACGTTTCGCCATCGAGTGGGCTTTTTCCTAGTAGATAAACTAGACGCATGTGCAGCACTTGGGTATCTACATAATGGAAACGTTTCGTTACACAGTGGCTTCATCAGTCCAATACAAAGAAGAATGGTGAAGATCAGAAGGAGTTTGAGGTCATCAGTCCCTCAGCCTTGAGTCGATGTAATTAGTCCATCAATATTGATAAGAATACAACATATGCTGTATTCTTATCAAAATGATGAACATCGGTGGGCGAAACGTTTCCATACTGAAGATACCCAAGTGTTGCACATGCGTCTAATTGATCAAGTTGCAGGTTCTCTGAACCATTTATCTACATTTCTCCTAGTACATTAAAAGGCCAACTCGTAGACGAAACGTCGCACCAGTGAAGGACGTCACTACAATTAGTCTTTTTCACCATTTAGCTGAGGCCCTTTCACAGGCAACTGTGAAATATAATTTAAAATATAAGGAACGACTCGTGTGGCCAGGCAATGCAGAACTTTGATTTCGGGCTACGTTTCGCCCAGGAGTGAGCGTTATCGAGCCTCCGTTAAACACGATAACGCTCAGTATTTGAGGTGGTCAGTCCTGGAGAAGAGTTCAGCTCGATGGTCTTGAACGATAAAGATAAATTAACCTAAGAAAACGGAGAAACGTTGGGTATATACCCAGAGTGATTATATATATATATATATATATATATATATATATATATATATATATATATATATATATATATATATATATATATATATATATATGAGGTGGGCCAAAACGACATGGGTTCGAGTCCTTGGCTAGTCGCAGTGTTGATATTGATTAAATACCACTCGTTCGTGGTTAGCTTCATGGTGAGCGAAAATTCACGACGCTCTAACCCACTGGACCATACAGTCCTACAAAGATCACGCACCCAGCAGAGCTAGGTGTTGTACCGTGATCCGAGGACATAAGATGGTGTGGGTGCTTCAGAGCTAATTTCATTCTACTCCCCGTTTGCTGTACTAGCCTCCACAAGCAGTATATATAGTATTGTAACCACGAACGAGTGGTAGTTAATCAATAACAACACTGCGACTAGCATATCTATTCTACAAAATCTTCTCCATTACAGTATTAGAAATATTTGCAGTTCCCAGTTCACGGTGGTTCTAGTCAGCTAAGCGCTCGGCAGCACAGAATGCCTTACGACTCCGCTAACCTGATTACGCTCAGGTAATTGGGCACATTTGAGAAGGTACTCAGCAGCTCTGCTATTATCATCTCGTGAACCCCAATTACGTATAATCGTGAGGTTCACAGAAAACATGGGGGGTAGTAGGGGTGAGATGGGGGAGGAAGGAGGTAGGATGATAGCCAAGGAAAATCTCAGGTGCTTGAAGCGAGTCGTCAGGTCTTTCCATGGGTCCTTCGGGTCATCCCACGAATCGTCAGGTCAACCATTGGGTCGTCAGGTCATCCCACATGCCCAAGATACTCACGTAATCCACAACAAAATGTGTCTGAATATCATTGTTCATCAGAAATTATTTACTGTTCTCATAGTTTTCGAAGTCTTGTAACGCAGTCTTGTAACGCAGTCTTGTAACGCAGTCTTGTAACGCAGTCTTGTAACGCAGTCTTGTAACGCAGTCTTGTAACGCAGTCTTGCTGAAAAAGAATTCTTCTGAATTCATTTTGTTTACCAGGAGTTATTCTCTAGTCCCAGTATTTACCAGGCAATACTTTGGCATTTTATGTAAAAAATGTACGACTGGATGATTCTTACTTGTGTTAATGTACGACTGGATGATTCTTACTTGTGCTAATGTACGACTGGATGATTCTTACTTGTGTTAATGTACGACTGGATGATCCTTACTTGTGCTAATGTACGACTGGAGGATTCTTACTTGTGCTAATGTACGACTGGATGATCCTTACTTATGCTAATGTACGACTGGATGATTCTTACTTGTGTTAATGTACGACTGGATGATTCTTACTTGTGTTAATGTACGACTGGATGATTCTTACTTGTGCTAATGTACGACTGGATGATTCTTACTTGTGCTAATCTACGACTGGATGATTCTTACTTGTGCTAATGTACGACTGGATGATCCTTACTTGTGCTAATGTACGACTGGATGATTCTTACTTGTGTTAATGTACGACTGGATGATTCTTACTTGTGTTAATGTACGACTGGATGATTCTTACTTGTGTTAATATACGACTGGATGATTCTTACTTGTGCAAATGTAGGACTGGATGATTCTCACTTGTGCTAATGTAGGACTGGATGATTCTTACTTGTGCTAATGTACGACTGGATGATCCTTACTTGTGCTAATGTATGACTGGATGATTCTTACTTGTGCTAATGTACGACTGGATGATTCTTACTTGTGTTAATGTACGACTGGATGATTCTTACTTGTGTTAATGTACGACTGGATGATTCTTACTTGTGCTAATGTAGGACTGGATGATTCTTACTTGTGCTAATGTAGGACTGGATGATTCTTACTTGTGCTAATGTACGACTGGATGATTCTTACTTGTGTTAATGTACGACTGGATGATTCTTACTTGTGCTAATGTACGACTGGATGATTCTTATTTGTGCTAATGTACGACTGGATGATTCTTACTTGTGCTAATGTACGACTGGATGATTCTTACTTGTGCTAATGTACGACTGGATGATTCTTACTTGTGCTAATGTACGACTGGATGATTCTTACTTGTGCTAATGTACGACTGGATGATTCTTACTTGTGTTAATGTACGACTGGATGATTCTTACTTGTGTTAATGTACGACTGGATGATCCTTACTTGTGCTAATGTACGACTGGATGATTCTTACTTGTGTTAATGTACGACTGGATGATTCTTACTTGTGTTAATGTACGACTGGATGATTCTTACTTGTGCTAATGTAGGACTGGATGATTCTTACTTGTGCTAATGTAGGACTGGATGATTCTTACTTGTGCTAATGTACGACTGGATGATTCTTACTTGTGTTAATGTACGACTGGATGATTCTTACTTGTGCTAATGTACGACTGGATGATTCTTATTTGTGCTAATGTACGACTGGATGATTCTTACTTGTGCTAATGTACGACTGGATGATTCTTACTTGTGCTAATGTACGACTGGATGATTCTTACTTGTGCTAATGTACGACTGGATGATTCTTACTTGTGCTAATGTACGACTGGATGATTCTTACTTGTGTTAATGTACGACTGGATGATTCTTACTTGTGTTAATGTACGACTGGATGATCCTTACTTGTGCTAATGTACGACTGGATGATTCTTACTTGTGTTAATATACGACTGGATGATTCTTACTTGTGTTAATGTACGACTGGATGATTCTTACTTGTGCTAATGTAGGACTGGATGATTCTCACTTGTGCTAATGTAGGACTGAATGATTCTTACTTGTGCTAATGTACGACTGGATGATCCTTACTTGTGCTAATGTACGACTGGATGATTCTTACTTGTGCTAATGTAGGACTGGATGATTCTTACTTGTGTTAATGTACGACTGCATGATTCTTACTTGTGCTAATGTAGGACTGGATGATTCTTACTTGTGCTAATGTACGACTGGATGATTCTTACTTGTGTTAATGTACGACTGGATGATTCTTACTTGTGCTAATGTACGACTGGATGATTCTTACTTGTGCTAATGTACAACTGGATGATTCTTACTTGTGCTAATGTACGACTGGATGATTCTTACTTGTGCTAATGTACGACTGGATGATTCTTACTTGTGTTAATGTACGACTGGATGATTCATACTTGTGCTAATGTACGACTTGATGATTCTTACTTGTGCTAATGTACGACTGGATGATTCTTACTTGTGCTAATGTACGACTGGATGATTCTTACTTGTGCTAATGTACGACTGGATGATTCTTACTTGTGCTAATGTACGACTTGATGATTCTTACTTGTGTTAATGTACGACTGGATGATTCTTACTTGTGCTAATGTACGGCTGGATGATCCTTACTTGTGTTAATGTACGACTGGATGATTCTTACTTGTGTTAATGTACGACTGGATGATCCTTACTTGTGTTAATGTACGACTGGATGATTCTTACTTGTGTTAATGTACGACTGGATGATTCTTACTTGTGCTAATGTACGACTGGATGATTCTTACTTGTGCTAATGTACGACTGGATGATTCTACTTCTTACGTTATCGTTGTAGTGGAAGATTCTTACTCATCCTCACAACGTTGTGATCGGTGACTCTCGCCTCGTCTTAATGTTAATCATATTTTTTTTTCCCCTTCGATCGTTCTTTCTCCCATTCGCGAGATGATTTTTTTTAATTTCGTTAAATCTATCTACCTCACTGTTTATCGTGTTATCTTCTCCGTAATTAATTCTCCGGCCTCTTCCTCTTACTCCCACTCTCTTTCCTGGCTCCCGTGAGAGAGAAAGAGAGAGAGAGAGAGAGAGA
This sequence comes from Cherax destructor, assembly GCA_009830355.1. Lineage (NCBI taxonomy): Eukaryota > Metazoa > Arthropoda > Malacostraca > Decapoda > Parastacidae > Cherax > Cherax destructor. Next base: position 6,540 of record WNWK01021581.1, read on the forward strand.
CAGACAGACAGACAGACAGACAGAGAATGAGAGAATTATCAGCCGCACTGAGACAACATGTCTCCCATTGAGACATTAAGAGTGGACTGTCTGAGTTTGAAGCCTATCCACTACACGATTGTCATTAAGGTGACGAATATTGCAGTCCATAAAAAATAAGGATTCAATTAAAGTCCGGCATACATATATATATATATATATAAATATATATATATATATATATATATATATATATATATATATATATATATATATATATATATATATATATATATATATATATATATATATATACTATACAGAGTATATACAACTCTCGGTGCATTTTTTTTTATTACCACATAGGCCGTTTCCCACCAAGGCAGGGTGGTGCGAGAAAGAAAACCTTTCACCATCATTCACTCCATCACTGTCTTGCCAGAGGGGTGCTTTACACTACAGTTATAAAACTGCAACATTAACACCCCTCCTTCAGAGTGCAGACACTGTACTTCGCATCTCCAGGACTCAAGTCCGGCCTGCCGGTTTCCCTGAATCCCTTCATAAATGTAACCCTGCTTACACTCCAACAGCACGCCAAGTCCTAAAAACCATTTGTCTCTATTCGCTCCTAACACGATCACGCATGCTTGCTGGAAGTCAAAGCCTCTCGCAAACAAAACCTCCTTTACCCCCTGCCTTCCCTCCACTACAGATTTATACACTCTCGAAGTCTTTCTATTTTGCTCCCTTGTCTCTACATATCCAAACCACCTCAACAACCCCTCCTCAGCCCTCTGGATAATAGTTTTGGTAATCCCACACCTCCTCCTAATTTCCAAACTACGAATTCTCTGCATTATATTCACACCACACATTGACCTCAGACATGACATCTCCACTGCCTCCAGCCTTCTCCTCGTTGCAACATTCATCACCCATGCTTCACACCCATATAAGAGTGTTGGTATAATTATACTCTCATACATTCCACTCTTTGCTTTCAATGATAAAGTTCTTTGTCTCCACAGACTCCTCAGTGCACCACTCACTTTTTCTCCTCGTCAATTCTATGATTCACCTCGTCTTTCATGTCCACTCTGAAATATCTTAATACATTCACTTCCTCCATACTCTCTCCCTCCAATCTGATATCCAATCTTTCGTCACCTATTTTTCTTATTATCCTCATCACCTTACTCTTTCCAATATTCACTTTTTATTTCCTTCTTTTACGTACCCTACCAAATTCATCCACCAACCTCTGCAACTTCTCTTCAGAATCTCCCAAAAGCACAGTGTCATCAGCAAAAAGCAACTGTGACAACTCCCACTTTGTGTTAGATTCTTCATCTTTTAACCCCACACCTCTTGCCAACACTCAAGCATTCACTTCTCTTACAACTCCATCCATAAATATATTGAAAAACCACGGTGACATCACACATCCTTGTCTAAGGCCCACTTTTACTGGGAAATAATCTCCCTCTCTCCTACATACTCTAACCTGTGCCTCACTTTCCTCGTAAAAACTTTTCACCGCTTTCAGTAACCTACCTCCTATTCCATACATTTGCAACATCTGCCACATTGCCCCCCTATCCACCCTATCATACGCGTTTTCCAAATCCATAAATGCCACAAAAATCTCTTTACTCTTATCTAAATACTGTTCACCTATATGTTTCACTGCAAACACTTGGTCTACACACACCCTATCTTTCCTAAAGCCTAATTGTTCATCTGCTATCCTACTCTCCGTCTTGCTCTTAATTCTTTCAATAATAACTCTACCATACACGTTACCAGGTACACTCAACAGACTTATTCCCCTATAATTTTTGCATTATCTTTTGTCCCCTTTGCTTTTATACAAAGGAACAATACACGCTCTCTGCCAATCCCTAGGTACCTTACCCTCTTCCATACATTTATTAAATAAAAGCACCAACCACTCCAAAACTATATCCCCACCTGCTTTTAACATTTCTATCTTTATCCCATCAATCCCAGCTGCCTTACCCCCTTTCATTCTACCCACTGCCTCACGAACTTCCCCCACACTCACAACTGTCTCTTCCTCACTCCTACAAGATGTTATTCCTCCTTGCCCTATACACAAGATCACAGCTTCCCTAACTTCATCAACATTTAACAATTCCTCAAAATATTCTCTCCATCTTCCCGATACCTCTAACTCTCCATTTAATAACTCTCCTATCCTATTTTTAATTAACAATAAAATCCACTCGTTCCCTAAGCTTCCTCAGCTTATTAATCTCACTCCAAAAGTTTTTCTTATTTTTCTTATATACACAGAGTATATACACCTCTCGTTGTATGTATACACAGAGTATACATACACCTCTCGTTGTATGTATACTTAGAGTACATACACCTTTCGTTGTATGTATACACAGAGTATATACACCTCCCGTTGTATGTATACGCAGAGTATATATACACCTCTCGTATATATATATATATATATATATATATATATATATATATATATATATACGTCCTTACTTCAGTATGATAGGGAATGTATTTTAATTTGACCATTTTGAGGTCATTTTATGTAGCTTTCTTGTTAGTTTAAAGAGTTATTTTTTCCTTGTTAATTTACAAAAAAAGCAAATTGCTTTCTGCAGTGTCTTGAACTATTGTTTATCAAGTATTTAATTTCTTTTTTGTACTTTATCATCTCGTCTTTATTAACTTTTTTTTCCTCGTCTTCATTAACTCTCTCGTCTCTGCTAACTCTTTTCCTCCTCTTTATTTTACCTCTCTTCCTCCTCTCTATTAACTCTTTTTCACCTCTTTATTAACACTGTTTCTCCTCTCAATCAACTCTTTTCTCCTCTTTATTAACAATGTTTCTCCTCTCAATCAACTCTTTTTCACCTCTTTATTAACACTGTTTCTCCTCTCAATCAACTCTTTTTCTCCTCTTTATTAACACTGTTTCTCCTCTCAATCAACTCTTTTTCTCCTCTTTATTAACACTGTTTCTCCTCTCAATCAAATCTTTTTCACCTCTTTATTAACACTGTTTCTCCTCTCAATCAACTCTTTTTCTCCTCTTTATTAACACTGTTTCTCCTCTCAATCAACTCTTTTTCTCCTCTTTATTAACACTGTTTCTCCTCTCAATCAGCTCTTTTTCTCCTCTTTATTAACACTGTTTCTCCTCTCAATCAACTCTTTTTTTCCTCTTTATTAACACTGTTTCTCCTCTCAATCAACTCTTTTTCACCTCTTTATTAACACTGTTTCTCCTCTCAATCAACTCTTTTTCTCCTCTTTATTAACACTGTTTCTCCTCTCAATCAACTCTTTTTCTCCTCTTTATTAACACTGTTTCTCCTCTCAATAAACTCTTTTTCTCCTCTTTATTAACACTATTTCTCCTCTCAATCAACTCTTTTTCACCTCTTTATTAACACTGTTTCTCCTCTCAATCAACTCTTTTCACCTCTTTATAACACTGTTTCTCCTCTCAATCAACTCTTTTCACCTCTTTATTAACACTGTTTCTCCTCTCAATCAACTCTTTTTCTCCTCTTTATTAACACTGTTTCTCCTCTCAATCAACTCATTTTCACCTCTTTATTAACACTGTTTCTCCTCTCAATCAACTCTTTTTCTCCTCTTTATTAACACTGTTTCTCCTCTCAATCAACTCTTTTTCACTTCTTTATTAACACTGTTTCTCCTCTCAATCAACTCTTTTTCTCCTCTTTATTAACACTGTTTCTCCTCTCTATTAACTCTTTTTCACCTCTTTATTAACACTGTTTCTCCTCTCAATCAACTCTTTTTCACCTCTTTATTAACACTGTTTCTCCTCTCAATCAACTCTTTTTCTCCTCTTTATTAACACTGTTTCTCCTCTCAATCAACTCTTTTTCTCCTCTTTATTAACACTGTTTCTCCTCTCAATAAACTCTTTTTCTCCTCTTTATTAACACTGTTTCTCCTCTCAATCAACTCATTTTCACCTCTTTATTAACACTGTTTCTCCTCTCAATCAACTCTTTTTCTCCTCTTTATTAACACTGTTTCTCCTCTCTATTAACTCTTTTTCACCTCTTTATTAACACTGTTTCTCCTCTCAATCAACTCTTTTTCACCTCTTTATTAACACTGTTTCTCCTCTCAATCAACTCTTTTTCTCCTCTTTATTAACAGTGTTTCTTCTCTCAATCAACTCTTTTTCACCACTTTATTAACACTGTTTCTCCTCTCAATCAACTCTTTTTCTCCTCTTTATTAACTCTCACACCATTCTAAAGTTCATTTCCTTCATCGACATATTCCTGATCTAAACCACCAGCACCACCAGCACCACCAGCACCACCAGCACCACCAGCACCACCAGCACCACCAACACCACTAGCACCACCAGCACCGCCAGCACCACCAGCACCACCAGCACCACTAACACCACCACCGCCATGAGCACCACCAGCTCCAGCAGCACTACGTGCACCACCAGCGCCACCAGCTCCAGCAGCACCACCAGCACCACCAGCGCCACCAACACCACCAACACCATTATTACCAACACCACCAGCGTCACCAGCACCACCAGCTCCAGCATCTTTACCAGCACCACCAGCGCTACCAACACCACCATCATCACCATTATCAACATCACCAGCACCCCCAACACCACCAGCACCACCAACACAACCAGCACCACCAGCTTCAGCAGCACCACTAGCAACACCAGCGCCACCAACACCACCAGCGCCACCAACACCACCAACACCACCAGCATCACAACACCACCAGCACCACCAGCTTCAGCAGCACCACCAACACAACCAGCGCCACCAACACCACCAGCGCCACCAACACTACCAGCGCCACCAACACCACCAGCGCCACCAACACCACCAACGCCACCAACATTACTAACACCACCAGCACCACCAGCACTACCAGCACCACCAGCACCACCAGCTTCAGCAGCACCACTAGCACCACCAACAGCGCCACCAACACCACCACCAACATCACCAGCACCACCAACACCACCAGCACCACCAGAACCACCAGCACCACCAACACCACCAGTTTCAGCGCACCACTAGCACCACCAACACCACAATCGCCACCAACACCACCAGCACCACCAACACCACCAGCACCACCAGCACCACCAACACCACCAGCACCACCAGTTTCAGCAGCACCACTAGCACCACCAGCGCCATCTTGGTCCTGGAGATTATAACGTTACCTCTCGTACCAAAAAATATATATATTATAAGAACATGCAGCCAATTTTGCTAAAAATATACCGCTTGTAATAATTCCTTTTTAGTGAAGCAGAATCACCACATTATTATCGTCTTCCCCGCCTCTCCTTCCTCTCCTCTTCCTTCCCTCTTCCCCCTCTCTTCCACTCCTCTTCCTTCCTTCTTTCCTTCCTTCCTTCCACTCACAACCTAAAACAAAATAAAACAAAAAAACACACACAAAAATCTCGCTCAGTGGCAGGAAAAAACTTGAAATGTGACATGGTGAATGTTACGTATTATAGTGAATGTTACGTAACATGGTGAGTGTTACGTAATATAGTGAGTGTTACGTAACACTCCGTGTTCATCAAGAACTGCAAGAAGCCCCTGTCACGTGCCTTCAGCATTCTATGGAGAGGGAGCATGGACACAGGGGTCATCCCACACACACTAATAACAACAGACATAGCCCCACTCCACAAAGGTGGCAGTAAAGCAATTACAAAGAACAATAGACCGACAGCACTCACATCTCAAATCATAAAAATATTTGAGAGGGTTCTAAGAAGCAAGATCGCCAACCCCCCAGATACCCATCAATTACACAACCCAGGGCAACACGGGTTTAGAGCACGTCGCTCGTGCCTGTCCCAACTATTGGACCACTATGGCAAGGTCCTGTATGCTGTAGAGGATAAACAAAATACAAATGTAGTATACAAAGACTTTGCCAAAGCCTTCGACAAGTGTGACCATGGTATAATAGCGCACAAAATGCGTGATAAAGGAATAACAGGAAAAGTTGGTAGATGGATCTATAACTTCCTGACAAATAGAACACAAAGAGTAATAGTAAAAAGAGTAAAGTCCCAGGCAGCTACGGTGAAAATCTCTGTTCCACAAGGCACAGTACTCGCTCCCATACTATTCCTCATCCTAATACCTGACATAGACAGAGATGTCTTCCTTTGCGGATGACACCAGGATTGCCATGACAGTGACCTTCGAAGACACCGCAAGACTCCAAGCGGACATCTACCAAATTATCAAATGGGAAACTCAAAACAATATGAATTTCAATGAAAAGAAATTTCAACTACTCAGATATGGAAAACTTGGGGAAATTAAAACTGTATCAGGGTATACGACAAATTCTAACCATACAATAGAGCGAAGAAGTGATGTGAAGGACCTGGGAGTAATAATGTCAGAGGATCTCGCCTTCAAAGACCACAACAATGTATCTACACCATCTGCCAGGAAAATGATGATTCTCTTCAAATCGCTTGTTCTCTCTAGGCTGGAATACTGCTGTACACTAATTGTCCTCTTCAAAGCAGGCGAAATTGCTGACCTGGAGAGTGTACAAAGAACTTTCACGGCACACATAAGTACGATTAGGCACCTAAATTACTGGGAACGGTTGAAGGCCCTTGATTTGTATTCTCTGGAACGCAGGCGAGAGAGATACATGATAATATACACTTGAAAAATCCTTGAGGGATTAGTACCAAACATGCACACGAAAATCACTCCCTATGAAAGCAAAAGACTCGGCAGGAGATGCAACATTACTCCAATGAAAAGCAGGGGCGTCACGAGTACACTGAGAGACAACACAATAAGTGTCCGTGGCCCAAGACTGTTCAACTGCCTCCTAGCATACATAAAGGGGATTACAAATAGACCCCTGGCTGTCTTCAAGAAGGCACTGGACAGGCACCTAAAGTCAGTAACTGACCTATTGGGCTGTGGTTCATACGTCAGTTTGCGTGCGGCCAGCAGTAACAGCCTGGTTGATCAGACCCTGATCCACCACGAGGCCTGGTCTCAGACCGAGCTGCGGGGGTGTTGACCCCCGAAACCCTCTCCAGGTATACCTACATACAGCATGTGTCATCATGTATCGCAACACCCACTCAGCATGTGTCACTATATCCACACAGCATGTATCACCACCCCCGCACAGGATGTGTCAGCATGTATCACCACCAAACACAGCATGTGTAGGCATGTATCATCACCCATACAAAGCATATGTCATCATGTATCACCACCTCCACACAGCCTGTGTCAGCATATATCACGAACTCAACACACCATGTATCACTATCTCCACACAGCTTGTGTCAGCATGTATCACCACCTTCACATAGCATGTGTCAGCATGTATCACCACCTTCACATAGCATGTGTCAGCATGTATCACCACCTTCACATAGCATGTGTCAGCATGTATCGCCACATCCACGCCGCCTCGGGACACATCCTCCTTCAATCAACAACTTGAAGTAATCTTGTGTTTGGAGCTTGCACAGTGAATCGTTGTTCCTCTGAGGAAAACCTAAGTGTGGAAGAACACTGAGGCTAAATATACCTAGTAGTCATATATATATATATATATATATATATATATATATATATATATATATATATATATATATATATATATATATATATATATATATATATATATATATATATAAATGAAACCACAAATCAAGTGGCTTTGAATCATTTACCAAACTGCGGCAGGCCAGGATTCGACCCCACGAACACTGTCCCGCCTCAAGAAGCCAAACATTGTACATGTCGCCCTACCATCTGAGCCATCGATCCTACAAACAACATGAGCCTAGCGCACTAGACTTGTTTCATGTTGCGCAAGAAAGGATGAGCACAAGACTAAGATTCTGGATGCACTGTCTTCAGGCTGGGAAGAGGAGATAGAGGAAGCCCCTACTTCATTAATCAAGGAAATCTTTGCCAAATGGATGGACGTCAAAAACTTTGCAGAGAAGTACCACCCCAACAAAGCCCAAACAAGCCGTAATAGCATTGTCTGGAATGACCAGACAATGTCACATTTCTGAAACATCCTGAGGAGAAGGCAGAAGCAAAGTTCATTGGACAGATGTTTAGTAAAAGTCAAACCTGGTGAGCTTCAACCAGGTCCAAATAGCGAAAAGAGACAGAAAAGAGAAGGGGTCTCTCCTTCCAAACAATAACATGTCCTCCTCCCTTCTCAGCACTATCCTAGTAGGCACTCCACTCTTTTCAGCAAAGTAAAGTGAGGTTAAATTTGCATTTATTTTATCTAATTCTTTTGTATTTATGTATGTATTTTAGTATTAAACAGTGTTTAAATTACATATTTTAGTATTAAGCAGTGTTTAAATTACATATTTTAGTATTAGGCAGTGTTTAAATTACATATTTTAGTATTAAGCAGTGTTTAAATTACATATTTTAGTATTAAACAGTGTTTAAATGATTTTATACAACCCCATCAATGTATAATATGCCAATAACAAAAGGATTTTTTTCATGGGAACGGATTAATCGTTTTTCCTATATTACTTATGGGAAAATTCGTTTAGTATACGTCCTGTTTGGTATAAGTCCAAGGTTAAGATCACAGTAAACAGGTGATAACACAATATGCAGAACAACCACTGTGAAAAAATAGAGAAATTCTAGGCGCTTTCGTGACTTCTCACATTATCAAGGAACTAATGATAATGTGAGAAGTCATGAAATCGTTTGGAATTTCACTATTTTTCACAGTGGTGTTATATATATATATATATATATATATATATATATATATATATATATATATGTATGCATGCTGCATACTGGGCTCACGTCCGGCTTCGGAGGAGCTGGAGGACATTCGTAATCTTTTATATATTGTACCAATGTATTCATGTTTGTGTTTTTGTCAATTTATTCTGTCTATTAATAAAGTTAACATGTAATATATATATATATATATATATATATATATATATATATATATATATATATATATATATATATATATATATATATATATATATATATTAGGATGGAGGAATCAGGCCCATTACAGTGGGCAACACCCTTCGTGCCTAGTTGCCAAGGCTGCAGTACGAATGGTGAGTCAAGATGCTGCCTCAATGTTGAGACCAACTCAGCTCAGTTTTGGTGTTCAACAAGGCTGTGAAGCAGCTGCCCATGCAGCCAGTATACATCAACAACATGTCCAATGAAAAAGCCTTAATCAAATTGGACTTTGCCAATGCTTTCAACTCAGTCAGAAGGGATGCTGCTCTCCAAGCAGTTTCTAGGCACTTTCCTTCCCTCTATCCCTTCATAGAATCATGTTATAGTGTGGCTTCTAAACTTTTGTTTGGGGACCATGAAATAGACTCGTGTGTGGGTGTGTAACAGGGGGACCCTCTCGCCCCCTTTCTATTCTGTCTAGTCATCAAGGAAGTCACAGAAGCGCTGTCCAGTGAGCTCAATATCTGGTTCTTGGATGATGGCACCCTAGCTGGCACTACAGAATCTCTCATAGGAGACATCAGGAAAATTAAAGATATGGTAGAGAGCCTGGGCCTATCTTTAAACCCCACCAAATGTGAAATAGTTTCCACCAATCCACAGATGATCCAGGACATTAGGGCTGTTTTACCAGGGGCACGAGCCATTGATCCAGCCAACAGCACTCTCCTTGGTGCTCCTCTTGGGCCCAATGCCATCAATCTGGTCCTGGAAAAAAAATCTCAGACCTCAGGACGATGGAAGGTAGGATGAAAGACATAAATACACATGATGCCTTCTACCTACTCACCAGGTGCCTGTCAATCCCAAAACTTACCTACTTCCTGAGATGCTCCCCAGCCTTCAGCAGTCCGAAACTCAAGGAATATGACTCTCTCCTCAAGACCATGCTAGAGAGTGTATTGAATCTTTCCCTCGGAGATGGACAGTGGTTGCAAGCCTCACTTCCAGTCAGGCTTGGGGGGCTGGGAGTACGCAAATCCTCCCAGATTGCCCTACCAGCTTTCTTATCCTCTTCCATAGCATCAAATGAGTTAATAAAACAAATTCTTCCAGACAACCTCAGTGATTCAGCAGGAATACAGGACCCTAGCTACACCAGTGCCATCACTGAATGGGAGACTCTTGCTGCTCCAACACCAAAACCTAGTGAAGAACTGGCCTACAAACAGTCAAGCTGGGACGGCCCCATCGCTGAAAAGATACTTGGCAATATGCTTAGGGCCGTAACATCAGAAAGGGAGACTGCCCGTCTCCTAGCTGTGAGTGCACATCACTCTGGGGACTTCCTCCAAACAGTTCCCATTTCGGCCATGGGAACACGCCTCGACCCTAAGACCCTTCGTATTGCAGTGGCTCTGCGCCTTGCTGCCCTATTCACACGGAATATACGTGTATTTGCAGCGATGCCAGCCGACCAATATGGTCTACATGGTCTTAACTGTTCTAAAACCAAGGGTTGGCATGCAAGACACAATGAGGTCAACGACATCATAAAGAGAACCCTTGCTACAGCTGGATGCCCAGCCGAGAGGAGCCTCGATCACTAGCAGCCAACAACGCCCACAACCCAGCAAACCGCCCCGACGGGATCACCATCTATCCTTGGAAGAATGGCAAGCTCTTAGCATGGGATTATACCTGTGTGTCGACACTGGCTGACACCTACATCCATCACAGTGTCGGGCGACAGGGAGGAGCTGCTGACCACAGAGAGGAGTACAAGATCGGCAAGTACAGTGACATAAGCCAACAGTATCAATTTGTCCCAGTGGGATCAGAGACCTTGGGAGCGTGGGGAAAAAATGCAACACGTTTCCTTAAAGAACTGGGTTCCAGACTCATCGACACCACCAGGGACCCAAGGGCAGCCACGTTCATGTTCCAGAGTCTCAGCATGGCCATCCAGAGGGAAACGCATGCTGCATACTTGGCTCGCGTCCGGCTTCGGAGGAGCTGGAGGAGATTCATAATCTTTGACATATTGTACCATTGTATTCATGTTCATGTTTGTGTTTTCTATCAATGTATTCTGTCTATTAAAAAGCATATATATATATATATATATATATATATATATATATATATATATATATATATATATATATATATATATATATATATATATATATATATATATATGTCGTGCCGATTAGGTAAAACTGGTCAATTAGCAAGAACTCATCTAAAATTAAGTCCTTTCTAAAATTTTCTCTTATACGTTTAAAGATATATTTTTTCATTTATGTTAAAGTAAGAATTTATAATTTTGTACCAAGAGAAACTTTGAAAACCTACCTAACCTTATTACAACAAGCGCAATTTAATTTAGCCTAACCCAACTAAATATATTTTAGATACGTTAACATTAATTTAATAATAAACAAACACAATGAAATATATTTTTTCGTTATGTTCAGAATGATTTTGGCGAAATTATTGCATACACAAATTTTCATTTGTCTTATATGGCAAGGTGAGCGTTGCTATTTAAGCCAAAATCGCAAGTTTTACCTAATCAGCACGACATATATATATATATATATATATATATATATATATATATATATATATATATATATATATATATATATATATATATATATGAAGAAATTATAGCAATGATCCAACATACTATGTTGTATGTTGGATCATTGCTATAATAAACTTAGAAGAATTTGTAATAATCTCAAAAACAAACTACAAAGAAAATTAGATAATTTAATTGAAAATAGTGATTGGACAAAGCACGCTAATAACAATTTTGTAATTAACTTATCAGATGAAATATTAGATAAAAATACAAATGCTGCTCTTGGTTTCGGTTTAAGTTTTGCAACTTCAAAAAAACTTAATAATGTTGAAATTGCAAAAGCCTTTTGTAATTTAGAAAAATCCTCTGATTTATCCACTGATGAAATTAATATTAGTAAGGGGATGGTATATAGCTCAATGTTAAAACAAAATATTCCCAATTGCCCTCAAAGATTTTTTAAGTCTTATGATTCACTTTTGAATAATAAAAATTTGCGTCTTACTAAAGCAGATAAAATAAATGCAATAGTAATTATGTAAGAAACCGATTACCAAGATAAAATGAATAACCTCCTAGATGATTTTGAAACCTATTCTAAACTTAGAAAGAATCCCTTAGAAAATGTTAACAGCAATTTCAATAAAACAATAAAACATCTATTGAAGGGCAAAGATGAATTAATTAAAAAATTTACTTCCACTAATCCATCTTTACCTTATATATGGATTAATAAAAACACACAAACCTGGTAATCCTGTTAGACCAATTATTAGCTCTATAGGTTCAGTTTCTTATAAACTTTCTAAATGGCTTGTTGATATTTTGAGCCCAATTGTTGGAAAAATTTATAATTTTAATGTTAAAAACAACTTAGATTTAGTTGATAAATTAAGCACCTTGACTGATTTAAATGATTTCAATATGGTTAGTTTTGACGTTACCTCCTTGTTTACAAAAGTTCCAGTTGATGATTTACTAAGTTTCTTATCTAAAGAACTGGTTAATTATGATTTACCATTGCCAGTTCCTACTATCATTAAACTTTGTATTGTTGATGCAAAATTTGTATTTAATGATGAGTTTTACACTCAGAAGTTTGGTATGGCAATGGGAAATCCTCTTTCACCTGTTCTTAGTAACTTATATATGGAATTTTTCGAAACAAGATTGCTTAACACTATCCTTCCTAATAGAGCTAAGTGGTATAGATATGTTGATGATATTTTGTGCCTTATGCCCAAGAATGTAGACATAAACCATTTCCTTGTTAAATTAAATAGCTTAGCTCATTCTATAAATTTTACTGTTGAATTCGAAGTAAATAACTCATTGCCCTTCCTATATGTGTTTATTATTAAGGGTAACATTGATTCTAAATTCAAAATTTACAGAAAACCTACAAATAATTGTTCCTATGTACACTATTACTCTTCACATCAAGATAGAGTTAAAGTGTCGGTTTTTTCTTCAATGTTTTTGAGAGCTTTACGTATTTGTAGTCCAGAGTTCATAGATGAAGAAATCTCTAAAATTTATGAAATAGCTAATGATTTAAAATACCCAAGAAACATAATTGATAAATCTTTTAAAATAGCTAGGAATACTTTTTACAATCCAAAAAGAGACAACCAATCTTATTCAACCAAAAATATGTTGGTTCTCCCTTACCATGAAAACTTGGTTGATATGCCTTCCTTTCTTAAGAATTTTAATATCAAAGTTGTATTTAAAAATCGTGATACAGTAAAAAGACTTTTGATAAAAAATTCCCCCCAAAATGCTGACGGATGTGTCTATAAGATTCCCTGTAAAATATGCGATAAAGTTTATTATGGTCAAACTGGTAAAAGTCTTGAACTAAGATTAAAACAACATAAATATAGCATTAGAACTGGCAAGATTCTAATGCTCTATTTATTCATGTGAAGATTTTAACCATCCAATTGATTTTCAAAATGCTGAGAAGGTTGTATCAAGCAAGTCCATGGTTGAAAGGAATATAATAGAATCATGTTTCATTAAAAGCAGTTTTGAAAATAATATGAATATTTCTTTTGGTTTATATAAATTGGATTCATTTATAATTAATAAAATTTGGGAAGAATTTAATGATAAATTGGACTAATCTTAATTCTTGGGAAGAGTTTCAGGTCCTTTCTTATGTTCCTCTTCACAGAGTCGTGAGATGTTACGCTACTGTGAGGTGTTGTCTTTGTTAGTGTGATGTGACTGTGAGTGTATTCTGCTTGCCTTCTTGTCATGTTTTAAAGTTTTTGATAATGTGATGTGAGGTGATTTATTTTCATGCCTTTTTGATATCACCTTTTCTTGATCTTTTCATATATATATATATATATATATATATATATATATATATATATATATATATATTTTTATATATATTATATATATATATATATTTTATATTTATATACTTATATATATATATATATATATATATATATATATCATATGAGATTATTTGTCAGTGTGTACACTGAGAGTATATTTCGATCGCTAATTTACAGATTACAGTGTCCTTGAATGGCTCTGTGCTTGTTGAAACCAATCCTAATTGAACTTGTGGAGCTGCGTAGCCAATTGAGACACTAGGCCTCCGATGGTTGTCATAAATCTCGTGTAATACGCGTCCCAACGCTGGCTGGTACAATCATTGTTCACATATCCTGCACCTGCACCACTGGCAGTAATCCAGGACCGAGTCAGACATAATTCAGTTTTCCTCTTAAATTTGAGAGCTTGATATGATTTGCTCCTGCAATGGTATTGTCAGTTTTGTAGTTCATAGCTCACAGAGGCTGCGTCCTAAGTCTTAGCACATGGACCAGCCTTTTTGCAAGTGTGGGTTCCATGATGGTGTTGCGTATCCCAGGATGGGCCGGACATATGTTCCACAAATGGCCAGTAATAACTCTTTTCTCTGATGTTCTTCCTTCTTGTTAATAATACTATGAGTCTGTCCCTGTTATGTGTAGAAATCATAATATATATCTATTCTAAAAGATTGTGATGGAAAATAAACTTCATATTTTATATATTTACTTTAAATAAGCACATTTTTCTCTCCTGTGCAACAGCTTCGGTCTTCTATTTTTTCCCTATTTCGTTGTCTTTTTAATTACAGGGGACCCTGTAGAGTCCTCGGAGAACTTTCAGGAGTCCTTTAACATTCACGATTTGATGTGTCTGGTAACCTCCTGCCGCCACCAGCACAAACTTTTCAGTATGTTCCTGCCAGAGTCAGCCTGTCTCCTCATTCATCAGCGTTAACGTGTTCTCTCAACTGAGCACCACTGAGTTGTACTCACCTATTTGTATTCTCCTATTTGTGGTTGCAAGGGTCGAGTAAAAGCTCCTGGCCCCGCCTCTTCACTGATTGCTACTAGGTCTTCTCTCTCCCTGCTCCATGAACTTTATCAAACCTAGTCTTAAAATTTTGTAGAGTTCCTGCCTCCACTACGTCACTTTCTAGGCTATTCCACTTCCTGACAACTCTATGACTGAAGAAATACTTCCTAACATCCTTTGACTCATCTGAGTCTTCAGCTTCCAATTGTGACCTCTTGTTGCTGTGTCCCATCTCTGGAACATCCTGTTTTTGTCCACCTTGTCAATTCCTCGCAGTATTTCATATGTCGTTATCATGTCTTCCCTGAAGCTCCTGTCCTACGGTGTCGTCAAGCCGATTTCCCTTAACCTTTCTTCGTAGGACAATCTCCTTAGCTCTGGGACTAGTCTTGTTGTAAACCATTGCACTTTCTCTAATTTCTTGACGTTCTTGACCAGGTGTGGGTTCCAAACTGGTGCTGCATACTCCAGTATGGGCCTGACGTATATGGTGTACAGTCTTGAATGATTCCTTAGTGAGGTATTGGAATGCTATTCTTAGGTTTGCCAGACGCCCATATGCTGCAGCAGTTATCTGATTGATGTGTGCCTCAGAGATGTGCTCGGTATTATACTCACCCCAAGATCTTTTTCCTTGAGTGAGGTTTGCATTGTAGCAGTGAACACTGTACCTGTGAATACTGTACCTGTGAAAACTGTAGCAGTGAACACTGTAGCTGTGAACACTGTAACAGTGAACACTGTAGCTGTGAACACTGTAGCAGTAAACACTGTAGCAGTGAACACTGTAGCTGTGAACACCGTAGCAGTGAACAATGTAGCAGTGAACACTGTAGCTGTGAACACTGTAGCTGTGAACACTGTAGCTGTGAACAATGTAGCAGTGAACACTAGTTGTGAACACTGTAGCTGTGAACACTGTAGCAGTGAACACTGTAGCAGTGAACACTGTTGCTGTGAACACTGTAGCTGTGAACACTGTAGCTGTGAACACTGTAGCAGTGAACACTGTAGCTGTGAACACTGTAGCTGTAAACACTGTAGCAGTGAACATTGTAGCTGTGAACACTGTAGTTGTGAACACTGTTGCAGTGAACACTGTAGCAGTAAATACTGTAGCTGTGAACTCTGTAGCTGTGAACACTGTAGCTGTGAACACTAGCAGGGAATACAGTAGCAGTGAACACTGTAGCTGTGAACACTGTAGCAGTGAACACTGTAGCTGTGAACACTGTAGCAGTGAACACTGTATCTGTGAACACTGTAGCAGTGAACACTGTAGTTGTGAACACTGTAGCAGTGAACACTGTAGCACTGAACACTGTATAAGTGAACACTGTACCAGTGAACACTATAGCTATGAACACTGTAGCAGTGAACACTGTAGCTGTGAACACTAGCTGTGAACACTGTAGCTGTGAACACTGTAGCAGTGAACACTGTAGCTGTGAACACTGTAGCAGTGAACACTATTGCAATGAACAATGTTGCTTTGAACACTGTAGCAGTGAACACTGTAACAGTGAACACTGTAGCTGTGAACACTGTAGCAGTGAACACTGTAGCTGTGAACACGGTAGCAGTGAACACTGTAGCAGTGAACACTGTAGCATTGAACACTGTAGCTGTGAACACTGTAGAAGTGAACACTGTAGCAGTGAACACTATAGCTATGAACACTGTAGCAGTGAACACTGTAGCTGTGAACACTAGCTGTGAACACTGTAGCTGTGAACACTGTAGCAGTAAACACTGTAGCAGTGAACACTTTAGCTGTGAAGATTCTAGCAGTGAACACTGTAGCTGAGAACACTGTAGCAGTGAAAATTGTAGCAGTGAACACTGTAGCTGTGAACACTGTAGCAGTGAACACTGTAGCTGTGAACATTGTAGCAGTGAACACTGTACCTGTGAATACTGAACCTGTGAACACTGTAGCAGTGAACACTGTAGCTGTGAACACTGTAACAGTGAACACTGTAGCTGTGAACACTGTAGCAGTAAACACTGTAGCAGTGAACACTGTTGCTGTGAACATTGTAGCTGTGAACACTGTAGCTGTGAACACTGTAGCAGTGAACACTGTAGTTGTGAACACTGTAGCAGTGAACACTGTAGCACTGAACACTGTAGCTGTGAACACTGTAGCAGTGAACACTGTAGCTGTGAACACTGTAGCAGTGAACACTGTAGCTGTGAACACTGTAGCAGTGAACACTATTGCAATGAACAATGTTGCTTTGAACACTGTAGCAGTGAACACTGTAACAGTGAACACTGTAGCTGTGAACACTGTAGCAGTGAACACTGTAGCTGTGAACACGGTAGAAGTGAACACTGTAGCAGTGAACACTGTAGCAGTGAACACTGTAGCTGTGAATACTGTAGAAGTGAACACTGTAGCAGTGAACACTATAGCTATGAACACTGTAGCAGTGAACACTGTAGCTGTGAACACTAGCTGTGAACACTGTAGCTGTGAACACTGTAGCAGTAAACACTGTAGCAGTGAACACTTTAGCTGTGAAGATTCTAGCAGTGAACACTGTAGCTGAGAACACTGTAGCAGTGAACATTGTAGCAATGAACACTGTAGCTGTGAACACTGTAGCAGTGAACACTGTAGCTGTGAACATTGTAGCAGTGAACACTGTACCTGTGAATACTGAACCTGTGAACACTGTAGCAGTGAACACTGTAGCAGTGAACACTGTAGCTGTGAACACTGTAACAGGGAACACTGTAGCTTGACACTGTAGCAGTAAACACTGTAGCAGTGAACACTGTTTCTGTGAACATTGTAGCTGTGAACACTGTAGCTGTGAACAATGTAGCAGTGAACACTGTAGCTGTGAACACTGTAGCTCTGAACACTGTAGCAGTGAACACTGTAGCAGTGAACACTGTTGCTGTGAACACTGTAGCTGTGAACACTGTAGCTGTGAACACTGTAGCAGTGAACACTGTAGGTGTGAACACTGTAGCTGTGAACACTGTAGCAGTGAACACTGTAGCTGTGAACACTGTAGTTGTGAACACTGTAGCAGTGAACACTGTAGTTGTGAACACTGTTGCAGTGAACACTGTAGCAGTAAACACTGTAGCTGTGAACACTGTAGCTGTGAACACTGTAGCTGTGAACACTGTAGCTGTGAACACTGTAGCAGTGAACACTGTAGCAGTGAACACTGTAGCTGTGAACACTGTAGCAGTGAACACTGTAGCTGTGAACACTGTAGCAGTGAACACTGTAGCTGTGAACATTGTAGCAGTGAACACTGTAGCTGTGAACACTGTAGCAGTGAACACTATTGCAATGAACAATGTTGCTTTGAACACTGTAGCAGTGAGCACTGTAGCAGTGAACACTGTAGCTGTGAACACTGTAGCAGTGAACACTTGAATGAACATGTAGCTGTGAACACTGTAGAGTGAACACTATTAAATGAACATGTTGCTTGGAACACTGTAGAAGTGAACACTGTAGCTGTGAACACTGTAGCTGTGAACACTGTAGCAGTGAACACTGTAGCTGTGAACACGGTAGCAGTAAACACTATTGCAATGAACAATGTAGCTTTGAACACTGTAGCAGTTAACACTGTAGCAGTGAACACTGTATCAGTGAACACTGTAGCTGTGAACACTGTAGCAATGAACACTGTAGCTGTGAACACTGTAGCAGTGAACACTGTAGCTGTGAACACGGTAGCAATAAACACTATTGCAATGAACAATGTAGCTGTGAACACTGTAGCAGTTAACACTGTAGCAGTGAACACTGTATCAGTGAACACTGTAGCTGTGAACACTGTAGCAGTGAACACTGTAGCTGTGAACACTGTAGCAA
Organism: Cherax destructor; assembly: GCA_009830355.1. NCBI lineage: Eukaryota > Metazoa > Arthropoda > Malacostraca > Decapoda > Parastacidae > Cherax > Cherax destructor. The sequence continues at coordinate 25,354 of WNWK01021581.1, forward strand.
TGAACACTGTAGCTGTGAACACTGTAGCAGTGAACACTGTAGCTGTGAACACGGTAGCAATAAACACTATTGCAATGAACAATGTAGCTGTGAACACTGTAGCAGTGAACACTGTAGCAGTGAACACTGTATCAGTGAACACTGTAGCTGTGAACACTGTAGCAGTGAACACTGTAGCAGTGAACACTGTAGCAGTGAATACGATAGCATAAAGAGGATGAAGAGGAGGAGAAGGAAGAGGAAGAGGAGGAGGAGGAAGAGGAGGAGGAAGAGGATAAGAACAGGAGGAGGAGGTAAAGCAGGATTCTTCCCTGAGAGGTTTTACAAGCCTCATATTAATTCCCGACCCAATTAAAATTGAGAGAATTTGAGTTAATTAACCGATTACGATCAAAGCTGGTGAAGTCTGTTCTCTCTCACCCCCCCCTCTCTCTCTCTCTCTCTCTCTCTCTCTCACTCTCTTCTCTCTCTCTCTCTCTTCTCCTCATCTCTTCCTCTCATTTTCTTTTTTTCGTTTCTGCCCATTCTTCTCACTTTTAATTCCCCTCTCACTTAAGTCCCTTCTCTTTTATTCCCTTCTTTATTCCCTCACTTTGTATTCCCCTTTCCATTCTCATTTCGTTGGCATTATTATTATTTTATTATTATAATAATAATAATAATAATTTTATTATTATTATTATTATTATTATTGCTATTATTGTTATTATTTTATTATTATTATTATTATTATTATTATTATTATTATTATTATTATTATTATTATTATTATTATTATTATTATTATTATTATTATAATAATAATAATAATAATAATAATAATAATAATATTATTATTATTATTATTATTACCTGGAGTCTACCTGGAGAGAATTCCAGGGGTCAACGCCCCCGCGGCCCGGTCTGTGACCAGGCCTCCTGTTGGACCAGTGCCTGATCAACCAGGCTGTTACTGCTGGCCGCACGCAGTCCAACGTACGAACCACAGCCTGGCTAGTCAGGTACCGACTTGAGGTGCCTGTCCAGTGCCTGCTTGAAGACAGCCAGGGGTTTGTTGGTAATCCCCCTGATGTATGCTGGGAGGCAGTTGAACAATCTTGGGCCCCTGACACTTATTGTGTTGTCCCTCAACGTGCTAGTGGCACCCTGCTCTTCATTGGGGATGTTACATCGCCTGCCGAGTCTTTTGCTTTCGTAGGGAGTGATTTTTGTGTGCAAGTTTGGTACTAAGCCCTCGAGAATTTTCCATGTGTATATAATAATGTATCTCTCCCGCCTGCGTTCTAGAGAGTACAGGTTTAGGAACTTCAAGCGTTCCCAGTAATTGAGGTGGTTTATCGCAGTTATGCGTGCGGTGAAGGTTCTCTGCACATTTTCAAGATCAGCAATTTCACCCGCCTTGAAAAGTGCAGTTAGTGTGCAGCAATATTCCAGCCTAGATAGAACAAGAGATCTGTAAAGTGTCAACATGGGTTTGGCATCCCTGGTTTTGAAGGTTCTCATTATCCATCCTGTCATTTTTCGAGCAGATGCAATTGCTACTTTGTTATGGTCCTTGAAGGTGAGATCCTCTGACATGATCACTCCCAGGTCTTTGACATTAGTTTTTCGCTCTATTGTGTGGTTGGAATTAGTTTTGTACTCCGATGAGATTTTAATTTCTTCACGTTTTCCGTATCTTAGTAATTGAAATTTCTCATAATTGAACTTCATATTGTTTTCTGCAGCCCATTTAAAATTATTATTTTATTATTATTATTATTATTATTATTGTTATCAATATTATTATTATAATAATATTTATTATTGTTATTATTATTATTAAAATTAATATTATTATTATTATTATTATTATTATTATTATTATTAATAATAATAATATTATTATTATTATTATTGTTATCAATATTATTATTATAATAATATTTATTATTGTTATTATTATTATTAAAACTATTATTATTATTATTATTATTAAATTATTATTATTATTATTATTATTATTATTATTATTATTATTATTATTATTATTATTATTATTAGTATTATTATTATTATTATTACGAATAATGATACTCTGCTTTAAAACTAATTTATGAAACAAATATTAAATAAGACACCTAAAACATCATAATATATACCATAATAAAGAATAATAAAGTTAATAAAAGAAATGATTGTAATTTAGTTAATGTCACTTTAGGAACAAAATCGAGAAGTTATGTTTAATTATATTTGTAATTACACTTGCAGCTGGGATTGGCACCTAGAGGCAGTGCCAGTGTTCATCAGTGGGAGTGCCTCAGCCCCAACCCTCCCACTGACGTACATTGGCAATGTCTCTCGGTGCCAATCCCAGATGTGGCACTAACCTGTGAGAGGGGGAGGGTGCCACTCACTTGTGGGAGGGGGCAGGGTGCCACTCACCTGTGGGAGTTGGGGTGGGTGCCACTCACCTGTGGGAGGGAGGAAGGGGAAAGCCGTCCAGGAGCCAGGTAATGTGGGGAGTGGGAGTGCCAGTAGCTATGCACTTGAGCGAGACAGCTGGTCCAGGCTGCAGTGTCTGCTCGATGAAGCGATACACCAGCTGGGGCGCCGCAGCTGGTGAAGGAGACAACAGAAACAAACAGTTAGGAACAGTACAGTCCTTGCAGCTGGATCATTAAGTTTAAAACTCATCGACTGCACAAGGTCATTAAGGCTGTGTCACCTGTACACCACCGGACAAAAATGCATTACTTCCTGAAATACTAATCAGAGTAAGGTCTATATTATACACACACTAACACATATACACACATATATATACACATACACACACACACACACACACACACACACACACACACACTTACGTGTGTCACTTAAGTGTATAGTGTGCAAAGTCCTGGAGAAAATAATCAGGAAAAGAATGGTGGAGCATCTGGAGCTGAACAGTATAATAAGCACCAGACAGCACGGATTCCGGGAAGGCAAATCCTGTGTAACAAACCTCCTAGAGTTCTATGATAAAGTAACAGAGGTAAGGCAGGAGAGAGAAGGGTGGGTTGATTGCATTTTCCTGGACTGCAGGAAGGCCTTCGACACAGTTCCTCACATGAGATTAGTAAAGAAGTTGGAAGAACAAGGTGTATAACAGGAAGGGCACTGGAATGGATCAGGAATACCTCACAGGAGGCAACAACGGGTCATGGTGCGTGATGAGGTATCACAGTGGGCGCCTGTGACGAGCGGTGTACCGCAGGGGTCAGTCCTAGGACCAGTGTTATTCTTGGTATATGTAAATGACATGATGGACGGGATAGACTCAGAAGTGTCTCTGTTCGCAGATGATGTGAAATTAATGAGGAGAATCACATCGGAAGAGAACCAAGCAGGACTTCAAAGGGACCTGGACAAGCTTGACATCTGGTCTAGCAACTGGCTTCTCGAATTCAATCCCACCATATGCAGTCATGAAGATCGGAGAAGGGCAAAGAAGACCGCTGACTGAGTACAGGCTAGGCGAACAAAGGCTACAAACCTCGGCAAAGGAGAAAGACCTTGGGGTGAGTATAACGCCAAGCACGTCTCCGGAGGCACACATCAACTAGATAACTGCGGCAGCATATGGACGACTGGCAAACCTAAGATTAGCGTTCCGTTACCTTAACAAGGAATCGTTCAAGACACTGTACATCGTGTACGTCAGGCCCATACTAGAATATGCAGCACCAATCTGGAATCCACACCTGGCCAAGCACGTAAAGAAACTAGAGAAAGTGCAAAGGTTTGCGACAAGGTTAGTTCCACAACTCAGGGGTCTGTCTTATGAAGAAAGGCTGAGGGAAATAGGACTAACAACACTGGAGGAAAGAAGGGTCAGAGGAGACATGATAACGACATACAAAATACTGCGGGGAATTGACAAGGTAGACAGTGACAGGATGTTCCAGAGAGGGAACACAGAAACAAGGGGACACAACTGGAAGCTGAAGACTCAGATGAGTCAAAAGGATGTTAGGAAGCATTTCTTCAGCCACAGAGTAGTCAGGAAGTGGAATAGTCTAGAGAAAGATATAGTGGAGGCAGGAACCATACATAGTTTTAAGACAAGGTATGATAAAGCTCATGGAGCAGGGAGAACAGAGACCCAGTAGCGGACAGCGAAGAGGCGGGGCCAGGAGCTGAGTCTCGACCCCTGCAACCACAATTAGATGAGTACAATTAGGTGAGTACACACACACACACACACACACACATACACACACACACACACACCACACACACAAATATACAACAGGCCTAGTGTCTAACCGACATGTGCCTTGGACAAATGGTAACTAACTAACATGGATAACATCTCTCCATGGGTCCTGAGAGAGGGAGCAGAGGCGCTATGTGTACCACTAACAACAATCTTCAACACATCTATCGAAACAGGGCGACTACCTGAGGTATGGAAGACAGCAAATGTAATCCCAATTTTTAAAAAAAGGAGACAGATTCGAAGCACAAAACTACAGACCAGTGTTACTAACATGTATAGTATGCAAAGTCATGGAGAAGATTATCAGGAGAAGAGTGGTGGAGCATCTAGAAAGAAATGCGCTTATCAGTGACAACCAGCACGGTTTCAGGGACGGGAAATCCTGTGTCACAAACCTACTGGAGTTCTATGACAGGGTGACAGCAGTAAGACAAGAAAGAGAGGGATGGGTAGATTGCGTTTTCTTGGACTGTAAGAAGGCTTTTGACACAGTTCCACACAAGTGATTAGTGCAAAAGCTGGAGGACCAGGCAGGGGTAACAGGGGTAACACTGCAGTGTATCAGGGAATACCTGTCGGGAAGACATCAGCGAGTCATGGTACGAGCGGGGTTCCATAGGGGTCAGTCCTAGGACCGGTGCTGTTTCTGGTGTATGTGAACGACATGATGGAAGGAATAGAATCAGAAGTGTTCCTGTTTGCAGATGATGTAAAGTTGATGAAAATAATTCAATCAGACGAAGACCAGACGGAACTACAAATAAATCTGGATAGGCTGCAGGCTTGGTCCGGAAACTGGCTCCTGGAGTTCAACCCCACCAAGTGCAAAGTCATGAAGATTGGGGAAGGGCGAAGAAGACCGAAGACGGAGTACAGTCTATGGGGGTCAGAGACTACAAACCTCACTCAAGGAAAAGGATCTTGGGGTGAGAATAACACAGGGCACATTTCCTGAGGCGCACATCAACCAAATAATTGCTGCAGCATACGGGCGCCTAGGAAACCTGTAAATAGCATTCCGACATCTGAATAATGAATAATCAGGGCCCTGTACACCGTGTATGTCAGGCCTATATTGGAGTATGCAGCACCAGTTTAGAACCCACACCTAGCCAAGCATGTATGGAAATTGGAGAAAGTGCAAAGGTTTGAACAAGACTAGTACCAGAGCTAAGGGGCATGTCTTAAGAGGAGAGGTTAAGAGAAATTGATCTGACGTTACTTGAGGACAGGAGATATATGGGGGATATGACAACGACATGTAAAATACTAAGAGGAATTCACAAGGTGGACAGAGACAGGACGTTCCAGAGATGGGACACAGCAACAAGGGGTCACAATTGAAAGTTGAAGACTCAGATGAATCACAGGGATGTTAGGAACTATTTCTTCAGTCACAGAGTTGTCAGGAAATGGAATAGTCTGGGAAGTGATGTAGTGGAGGCAGGATTCATACATAGCTTTAATAATAGGTATGATAAAGCTCATGGAGGAGGAAGAGTCAACTAGTAGCGACCAGTGAAGAGGCGAGGACAGGAACTATGAATCAACCCCTTCAACCGCATCTAGGTGAGTTCACACACACACACACACACACACACACACACACACACACACACACACACACACACACACACACACACACACACACACACACACACACATATATATATATATATATATATATATATATATATATATATATATATATATATATAGTAGGTTGGTGACAGCAACCACCCAGGGAGGTACTACCGTCCTGCCAAGTGAGTGTAAAATGAAAGCCTGTAATTGTTTTACATGATGGTAGGATTGCTGGTGTCTTTTTTCTCTCTAATAAACATGCAAGATTTCAGGTATGTCTTGCTACTTCTACTTACACTTAGATCACACTACACATTCATGTACAAGCATATATATACACACCCCTCTGGGTTTTCTTCTATTTTCTTACTAGTTCTTGTTCTTATTTCCTCTTATCTCCATGGGGAAGTGGAACAGAATTCTTCCTCCGTAAGCCATGCGTGTCGTAAGAGTCGACTAAAATGCCGGGAGCAAGGGGCTAGTAACCCTTTCTCCTGTATACATTACTAAAGTTAAAAAGATAAACTTTTGTTTTTCTTTTTGGGCCACCCCGCTTCGGTAGGATATGGCCGATTTGTTTAAATAAAAAAAAAAAAAAAAAAAAAATATATATATATATATATATATGTCGTGCCTATTAGGTAAAACTGGTCAATTAGCAAGAACTCATCTAAAATTAAGTCCTTTCTAAAATTTTCTCTTATACGTTTAAAGATATATTTTTTCATTTATGTTAATGTAAGAATTTATAATTTTATACCAAGAGAAACTTTGAAAACTTTACCTAACTTATTATCAACTAAGCGAAATTAAATTTAGCTAACCCAACTAAATATATTTTCGATAGCGTTAACATTAATTTAATAATAAACAAACACAATGAAATATATTTTTTTTCGTTATGTTCAGAATGATTTATGGGAAATTATTGCATACACAAATTTTCACTTGTCTTATATGGCAATGTGAGCTGTTGACTATTTAGCAAAATAATAGTTATTATATAATAATATAATATATATATATATATATATATATATATATATATATATATATATATATATATATATATATGATTATATATATATATATATATATATATATATATATATATAAAAAAACATATATATATATATATATATATATATATATATACTATATATATATATATATATATATATATATATATATATATATATATATATATATATATATATATATATATATATATACATATATATATATATATATATATATATATATATATATTTTATATATATATATATATATGCTAAAAGATCACAGTAAACAGGTGATATCACAATATGTAAAACAACCACTATGAAAAATAGCGAAATTACAAGCGCTTTCGTGACTACTCACATTATCAAGGAACTATGTGTTTTGTTTTATAGTTCCTTGATAATGTGAGAAGTCAGGAAAGCGCTTGGAATTTTGCTATTTTTTTCATGAGATTGATCTTCAATTTTCTAACCAATCGAACACAAAAAGTAGTGGTAAACAGAGTTAAATCGGAAGCTGCCATAGTAAAGAGCTCTGTCCCACAAGGCACAGTACTCGCCCCATCCTGTTCCTCAGACACAGACAGAAATGTAATCCACAGCACCGTGTCATCCTTTGCGAGATACTAGGATCTGTATGAGACTGTCATTATAGAGGACACGGTTAACCTCCATGAAAATATAAACCAAGTTTTCCAATGGACAACGGTGAACAATATGATGTTTATTGAAGACAAATTCCAACTACTCCGTTATGGAAAACTGGAGGAGATAATAATTAGAACTGAGTATACTACAAACTCTGATCATACAATAGAGCGGAAAAATAATGTGGGGACCTGGGTGTCGTAATGTCTGAGGATCTCACTTTCAAGGATCACAACAGTGCCACGATCACAACTGCAAAGAAAATGATAGGATGGATAATGAGAACGTTTAAAACAAGAGACGCCAAGTCAATGATGATCCTTTTCAAATCATTTATTCTCTCTAGGCTGGAATATTGTTATACATTAACATATCCGTTCAAAGCAGGTGAAATTGCAGATCTAGAGAGTGTACAGAAAACCTTTACTGCACATTTAAGTTCTATCAAACACCACAACTACTGGGAACGCCTGGAAGTACTTGACTTGTACTCGCTGGAACGCAGGCGACAGAGATATATCATAATCTACACTTGGAAAATCCTAGAAGGAATGGTCCCGAATCTGCACACAGAAATCACTCCCTACGAAATTAAAAGTCTGGGCAGGCGGTGCAAAATACCCCTAGTGAAAGGTAGGGGCGCCATTGGTACACTAAGAGAAAACACCATAAGTGTCCGGAGCGCAAGCCTGTTCAACATCCTCCCACCATGCATAATGGGAATTACCAATAGGCCCTGGCTACCTTCAAGAGGGGGCTGGACAGACACTTAAAGTCGGTGTCGGATCATCCGGGCTGTGGTTCGTACGTTGAACTGCGTGCGACCAGCAGTAAAAGCCTGATTGATCAGGCCCTGATTCAAGGAGACCTAGTCGTGGTCCGGGCCGCGGGGCGTAATACCCTCCATGTAGACTCCAGGCAGGTAAGGTATATACCCTTGGGGCATTTATATAATCTCTCTGCAATTTAAAAAAAAAAGTATTCTCACCTAAACATTCGCTCCATCAATACAAAGCAAGTTATACTAGTTTT
>WNWK01021582.1:0-33887 GCA_009830355.1 Cherax destructor
CTAGTCAAACACTGGGGGATAACTGTAAAAAAATATTCCTTTCATATGCCTTCCTCTTTAATAGATTTTCCCGAACTTTGTGGGTTTGCGCTTCTTTTTTATGATAATAATAATACTATCATTAACTCTAAAAATAGTGTGTTGCATGAGAATGGGAGTGTTGTTTGTTTATTTTGTACTAGTACAACTTGTACACAATAAAAGGTACAGTGGACCCCGGGGTATCGTAAGGCTCATATTTCGAAAAAATGTTTTCGTAGCTTTTGTTTGGGTTATTAAAATCCCTCGTGTTTGAAACTATTAGACCTGCCCGCCTGCTCCGCTCCTCGGACCCCACCAGTGGCGTTGTTTACCGTTGAGAGAACTTTCCCCGGGTGCTCTTTCAAACATTCACAATACATTTGGAGTCTTTTTTGGTGGTTTAGTGTTTTTTTTTATTAACACATGGGCCCGATTCCCACCAAGGCAGGGGGGCCCCAAAAGAAAATTTTCGTCATCATTCACTCCATCACTGTCTTGCCAGAGGGGCTTTCCCAACAGAAAAACTGCAACATTAACACCCCTCCTTCAGGTGCAGACACTGTCCCCATCTCCAGGACTCAAGTCCGGCCTGCGGTTCCCTGAATCCTTCATAAATGTTACTTTGCTCACACTCCAACACCGTCAAGTATTAAAAACCATTTGTCTCCATTCCTCTATCAAATACACACACTGTGAAAAATCACCATGGGCCCAAAAAGAAGTTTCCCTAGTGGCCCCCCTGTGGAAAAGAAAATGAGGAACACCATGAACTGAAAAAAGAGTTATAAAAAAAATTAAGTGGCGTCGTCTGAGTGAGCTTGCCGGATGTAAAAAGAAAACCCCATCTACTATCAGCTCTACCCTGGAAAAAGGAATTGAGATCAAGGAAGCTAATGTTGCAAAGGGGTTGATATGTTTTGAAAAATAGATCAAAAACAGTGGATGAGGTTGAAAGTTTTGTGGGTGTGGATCATTGAAAAGATAGCGGGTGATAGTATTTCCACGGCGATAATTTGTGAAAAGGCAAGGAATTACGCAGATCTTGTCAAGACAATGCCTGGAACCAGTGGTGAGGCGAGTGTTTTTAAAGCCAGCAAAGGCTGGTTTGGGGGTTTAAAAACGTAGTGGCATACACAGTTTTGGGAGGCATGGTGAGGCAGCCAGCTCAAAAACGTGCGCTGAAAAGTTTGATGTTCCCGGGGGTTCGTAGGGGCTGAACAATTCCTCCCCCAAAAGTGTTTAATTGTGATGAAACAGGCCTATTTTGGAAGAAAATGCCCAACAGGACCTACATTACTCAGGGGGGAAAAGGGCCGGGACCAAGCCTATAAAAGACAGGCTAACTTTTTGTGTGCCAATGCCAGTGGTGTTTTTAAAAGTGAAGCCTTTACTGGTGTATCCTCAGAAAATCCCAGCCCCTTTCCCAAAAACACAGTGTTGACAAGAATAAATTGTGTGTGCATTGGAAGGCAACAAGGCATGGGTCACTAGGGGAATTTTCAAGGAATGGGTGACTGGAGTGTTTAGCCCTAGTGTGAAGAAATCCTCCTTAAAAAAATTGGGACTAAAGTGCCTCCTTGTACTGGACAATGCCCCTGCTCATTATCACAACTTGGATTGTTGCCTGACAACAAATTTCATCAGTGAAGTTCTTGCCTCTAACACCACCCCTCTCATCCAGCCCGGACCAGCAGGTCATTGCAAACTTAAAAAACTGTACACCAAAGCAGTGTTTCAAAGTGTTTTTGTGACCTCAGACACTGAATTGCCCCTAAGGGGTTCTGGAAAATCACTTCAATATGTCATTGCATGGGCCTCATATATCAGTAAGTACAGCCTAACTTTTTTTTATGCTATAACACTTAGAAAAATTTTTCTTTATTTCTAAAAAAAAAATTTTTTTTTTTTTTTAAATATTCAGGACACTGGGGTAAAAACGTATAGAGTGGTCCCTCGGTTTGTGCATCTCCAAACTGAACATTTATGTAAGTGTTTTTTCGTAAGTGCTGTTGCAATTTTTTTTGGGGGGTCAAATGATAACCTACGTGACAATATTTTTTAAAGGAAGTAAATTCGTTGGGTTGGCAGGCAGCATTCTGGGCAATTTTGGAAAACCGGGACCATTAAAACGTTTGGACCGTTTGGGTTAACTTACTAGCTACACTTTATCACTGGCTGGTGCTATAACCTTTATCGACTTGTGCTGTTTTAGTATTGTACATATGTAGAATCACTGAAGAAGGCACATCCTAAATTTTGTGACTTTTGTTCAAAGTGTGTTAATCCCAAAAGCTAGTAAAAACAATTCATCAGATATCATATCTTTGTTTAGCATTATTCATTGTTCTTAAGTCTTTTTTTGTCACTCATATATAAACATTTGTTTAATTAATTAATTAACTCAGGGGCTAAATCAGGTTTAGTTTTAGACTTTTATCTGTAAATTGACTACCTTGATCATTTATTCATTTTTTTAAACATATCCCCTCAACTCCGTGCCAGAATCCTTTTTTCATTGTCCTATTCTTAAATCTATTTCATTGTTCTATTTTTAAGTTTAATTATAGAAAACACTAAATCTTATGATTCCAAACATTGATAATGATATCAACCTCTTTTTAAAAGAAAATGAACCTAACAACAATTCATTACACACAGCAGAACAGGCTAAAACCTACTCAAAGCCAACAATAACATAACTATCTTTAACTTGTGATCTTTAAAAACATTTGATGACCTTCCCCTTATTAAACTCACTCAGGGTTGTCCATCATTATTCCAAACCCGGCTAAAGCCTCATACTACAGATATCTATGCCATTCCTGGTTACACAGCCATCACAATTGTAGGCCAGACCAACAAGGGGGGGGCACAGCTATTTATCTCAGACCAGCTTGTTTTTCAACAAAAATTTACAAGAGATAACATGGAGAATATATAATAGCTAAGTTTAAATCCAAATACCTACAAAAACCCTCATAGTTATAAAAATCTATAGATTACAGTCAAATATTAAGCAATTTAGTAAAAATTGGAATATGATTACTGGACACATGAAAAAAACCATTTAAACCTCACAGGGACTTCAATATAAACCTCCCCAGATCAGGACCCACAAGTAACTGAATTCACAAAAACTATGAGCAACTGCTTGCTGCTCCCGACAGTAACAAAACCTACAAGTTTTGGGCCTGTGCCTCTCTATTGACCATATCTGGACTAACACCATATCCCCCTTAAAAACAGGCATAATCACAGACAATACAGACCACTACCCAACCTTTCTCATAAAACCTCGGGAAAAATTTCCACTAGAGACTACTAATGTTACCTTTGACTACATAATAAGACAGCTTTAAAAAATTTTTTAAAAAGCTATGACAAACACGTTGGGGAAATAGACAACTTCACAATCTGACATTCAGTGGACCCCCGGTTAACGAAAGCCCCCGGGAAAACGTGCAATTATGTAAGTATAATTTTGTAAGTTCTTGTGGAAGTGTAGTTTTGGGGGTCTGAAATAGACTAACCTACATGACATTATTTCTTAAGGACGTAAATTCGTTCGGTAATGGCACTTGAGCGGCTTCTGCAATAAATTTTTTTTCGTTAACCGAGGGTCCACTGTATTAATAATTTTCTTAAAAAGACCCAATACCTCTATAATAAGCATTGCCCTAAAAACTAAACAAATCACAGCTAAAAATTAAACTCCTTGCTAACCCCAGCATACTCAAATCCATTAATATAAAGCACCATATGAAAAACAGTACAGAATGGGTCAAATAACAAGAGAACAAACAAAACGTTACTCATCAAACCTAAGCAATCTGATAAGAAGGTCAAAAAAATTGTACAATGAGAACAGATTACATAACTTAAAGGTGATATAAAAAAGACCTGGAAAACCCTATCTGAAATTCTAGGAACTAAAAAGATATCCACAAACAGAACAATCAAGCTAACAAAACCAGATGAACCCCTACTCCCACCTATTGAAACAGCAAACAAACTCAATGATTTCTTCTCCACCATAGGAAAAAAGCTGGCAAGCAAAATCCCAAGTTCAAACACTCCACCTAACGACTATCTCACTGGCACCTATCCAAACACACTATTCCTAGCCCCGACCAACCCAATAGAAGTTTCACTTATAATCAACACATTAAAAAACAAAGCAGGTGACCTAAATAACTTACCACCTTTTATATACAAAAAAGCCTCTCAAGTTCTCTCACCAATTATTGCAACACTCTAACAAATCCATCGAATCCTCTACCTTCCCATCAATACTCAAAATAGCGTGGGTCACCCCCATACATAAAGGAGGAGATCAAACAGACCTGAATACAGTGGACCCTCTTTTAACGAAATTAATCCGGTCCAGGAGCTATTACTTAATCTGAATCTTTAGTAATCTGAAACCTTATTTACCATAAGAAATAATGTAAAATACAATTAATTCGTTCCACAAGAAATAATCACTCAAAATAAAAAATAACATTTACTTACCTTTATTGAAGAAACTTGCAGGCATCTGGAAGATATAGATGATGACTGGAGCAGGGTGTTAGTGGTTGGAAGGAAATCCCCTCCAAAAGGACTTCAGGTAACAAGTCCCTCTCTGGGGTTACTTCCTTCTTGGTCTTTTAATGCCACTAGGACCAGCTTGAGAGTCACTAGACCCTGCCTGGTGAAGTAACTGTCCACAGTCCTCTGTTTCTGGCAACTCTTTAACACTTTTCTGAAGTACAACATGGCTCTGTCACGGAAGTGGTTGCACAGAAGGCTCATTTCAGCTTGCTCAGGGTGGTATCTTTCAACAAATGTCTGCAACTCATTCCACTTTGTACACATCTCCTTAAGCACTGAAGAGGGCACCTACTTATCTCTCTCTTCCTTCTGTGAAGTAATAACCTCAGCTGTGGTCTGTTGCTGTTCCAGATGAAGCTCTTGCAGCTCTTCAGTTGCTAGCTCTACCCTGTGCTCCTCCACCAACTCTTCCACATCCTCACCCTCACCTCCAACCCCAGGCTGTTCCCCAATTCCACAATATCTTCCACAACATGTTCCACAACAGGCACAGGGTCGTCAGGGTCAGGGTCAGCCTCAAATCCTTCAAAATCCTCTCTTGGACACAATCCGGCCACAGTGGTCTCCAAGCAGAGTTCAGAGTCCTGGAAGTCACTTACTCCCAAACCTTACCTATAAGGCCTATGCAATGCGATATTGAGGTGTTCTTTCCAGAACTCTCTTAGGGGCAATTCAGAGTCATTGGTCATATTAAAGCACCTCTGAAACAGTGCTTGGTGTACAGTTTCTTGAAGTTGGAAATGACCTACTGGTCCATGGGCTGGATGAGAGGAGTGGTGTTAGGAGGCAAGAACTTCACTCTGATGAAATTTAAGTTGTCAGGCAACAACTCTTGCAAGTTGTGAGGATGAGCATAAGCATTGTCCAGTACCAGGAGGCACTTAGTGGCAATTTTTTCCAGGAGGTATTTCTTCACACTAGGGCCAAACACTCCGTAGTGACCCATGCCTTGGTGTTAGCTTTCCAATGCACACACAATTTATTCTTGTCAACACTGTGTTTCCTGAAGGGTCTGGGATTTTCTGCATGATGCACCAGTATAGGCTTCACTTTAAAATCACCACTGGCATTGGCACACATCATAAGAGTTAGCCTGTCTTTCATAGGCTTGTGTCCTGGCTGTGCCTTTTCCTCCTGAGTAATGTAGGTCCTGTTGGGCATATTCTTCCAAAACAGGCCTGTTTCATCACAATTAAACACTTGTTGGGGAGGAATTGTTCAGCCTCTACGAACCCCTTGAATTCCTGCACAAATTTTTCAGCTGCACGTTTGTCTGAGCTGGCTGCCTCACCATGCCTCACAACATTGTGTATGCCACTACGTTTCTTAAACTTCTCAAACCACCCTTTGCTGGTTTTAAAATCACTCTCCTCACCACTGGTTGCAGGCATTGTCTTCACAAGATCTGCGTGCAACTTCCTTGCCTTTTCACAAATTATCCCCATAGAAATACTATCACCCGCTCTCTGTTTTTCATGGATCCACACCAACAACTTCTCAACCTCATCCACTGTTTTCGATCTTTGTTTCGTTAACAAATTAACCCCTTTTGCAACATTAGCTTCCTTGATCTCATTTCTCTGTGCCAGGATAGTGCCGATAGTAGATGGAGTTTTCTTGTACATCCTGGCAAGATCACTCAGACGTACACCACTCTCATATTTTTCTATGATTTCCTTCTTCAGTTCGATGGTGTTCCTCACTCTCTTTACCACAGGGGTGCCACTAGGAAGCTTCTTTGGACCCATGGTGACTTATTTCACAGTGACAATCACTAAACCACCAAAAAAGACACCAAATATATTGTGAATCTTTGAAAGAGCACGCTAGGTAATGTTCTCTCAATGGTAAACAATGCTTCACTGGCGTCCTGCGCTTGCGCGGAGCAGGCGGACACGTCTAATACCTTTCGCTAACTAATTACGAAAAAAGCTTTCGTTAACAGAACCTTTCGTTAACTGAGGGTCCACTGTAACTACAGGCCGATATCTAACTTACCCCTACTCCAAAATCTTTGAAAAATTAATTCATAGACAAATATATTCCTACCTCACCTCCAACAACGTACTCAACCACTGTCAATTTGGATTCAGGCCTAATAAAAATACAAATGATGCCATTATACACATGTTAGAAATAATTTACACCGCTCTTGAGAAAAAAGAAATCCCAGTGGGAATCTTCATTGATTTACGTAAAGCTTTTGATACAGTTGACCATGATCTGTTACACCTAAAATTATCACACTATGGTATAAGAGGGCACTCCCTCAACTACCTAAAATCATACCTTAGCAACAGAAACCAATATGTGTACACAAATGTAGCTAGTTCTACCGTGCAAACTGTTACAGTAGGTGTCCCACAGGGAAGTGTTCTTGGCCCACTTCTCTTTCTCATTTACATTAAAGACCTACCAAATGCATCTCAGCTACTCAGACCCATACTATTTGCAGATGACACTACATACGTTATCTCGCACCCAAGCCCAGACATACTAGTCAACACTGTAAATACTGAATTGCAGAAAATATCTACCTGGATGATGACTAACAAACTTACTCTCAATACAGTGGTACCTCGACTTACGATGGTCCCCAAACACACCCTTTTATGTAAGTTTATTTTTTTAAATGTTTTTGTAAGTGTACTTTTAGGGGTCTAAACAGACTAGTCTATTTTACATTATTTCTTAAGGAGATAAATTCGTTTGGTAATGGCACTTGAACAGCATTCTGGAATGAAAAAATATCGTAAGTCGAGGTACCACTGTATTGATAAAACCTATTTTATCCAGTTTGGGAACAGAGCTACAAATGCACCACTTAACATAATGATAAACGGGTCCCCTATCACAAAACTCACAGAGGGAAAATTCTTAGGAATCCATCTTGACAGTGGCCTCAAATTTCAGACACATATACAACAAATTTCCAAGAAAGTCTCAAAGACCGTGGGAATACTATCCAAGATACGGTACTATGTTCCACAACCAGCTCTCCTTACCCTATATCACTCACTCATTTACTCCTACCTCACCTATGGAATCTGCACATGGGGCTCTACATCAATAACTCATCTCAGACCACTAATAACGCAACGAAAGGCAGCAGTTAGAATGATAACAAATTCACACTCCAGACAACATACTCCACCAATATTCAAAAACCTAAACTTACTCACCATACAAGACATTCATACTTTTTACTGTGCCTATTACATACATAGAACACACTATGCAAATATTAACCCACCACTCAAACTTCTCCTTACCAATTTTAACAGGACACATGACCATAACACTAGACACAGATCACTCCTCGATGTTCCCCGTGTCCATCTAACACTATGTAAAAACTCAATGCATATAAAAGGCCCGAAAATTTGGAATTCATTACCTGTTATTGCCAAAGAAACCCTGCCTGTACCCCAATTGAAAATTATGCTAAAAAACCACGTTCTCACCCAAACCTAAATGCTCAATATCAAAGATTCCCAACAAAGTAGAATAATCACTTAAATGTAAAAACCTGATTAATCACTTAAGTGTAAAAACCTGTTATGATTAATACATACTAAGCTAACTGTTTCTATAACATTTACATTATAATAACCACGTAAACTGTAACTGCAATGCAATTACAGTGGTACCTCGACTTACGATGGTCCCCAACACACCCTTTTATGTAAGTTTATTTTTTTAAATGCTTTTGTAAGTATACTTTTAGGGGTCTAAACAGACTAGTCTATTTTACATTATTTCTTAAGGAGATAAATTCGTTTGGTAATGGCACTTGAACAGCATTCTGGAATGAAAAAATATTGTAAGTCGAGGTACCACTGTAATTGTTTTAAATTGTTATCTCACTCAATTAGTTGCATTGCTACAATTAATAAATTATTATGTTCAACTTATATTCAAACTTTATAACTTAGATACACAATTATACTTATAAATTATCAACCATAATTTTTTTACCATGTAGTCTACTATTAAATAGTCCTGAGAATGCCCGCAATGCACAGCATATTATGAGCTTTTGGCATGTACATTTCATTTATACCTATGTATCATTGTACCATGTCTAAATAAATATTATTATTATTATTATTATTCTCCCCTCTCTCTTCCTCCTCTACTTTGGTACTTTGCTACAATTTCTTTCAATTCTATAATGTTTCTCACTTTCTTTACCAAAGGGCTGCCACTAGGAAGTTTCTTTGGGCCCATGGTGGCTTATTTCAGTCACAATCAATAAACAAGCACTAAACACAATGAATTTATTGTGAAATGTTTGGATGAGCACGCAGGATAATGTTCACTCAAAGATAAACAAAGCTAGACTGGCTCACGACGCCTGCGCTGGCAGATGGACAGGTCTTGTATGCCGGGTGAAACACGGGGCACAGGCTGAAACTCGGGACAAAATTTAGCCGAAAAAAGTGGTCTAAACTCGAAGCGGCCGATACTCAGGGTGGCCGAAACTCAGGGTTCCACTGTATTGTGTGACAGATATCAGTTTGTAAGATGTGTCACTGATGAATTATATCCTGAATGTGTTGTGAGCACCGTTAACCCTTTCAGTGTTGGTCCCATTGTATCACGGCTTTGAAGCCAGTGTCAGTCCTGAAGTATGACGCCATGAGCTCAGCTCACTCAGATAAGTTGTGAGCTTGAAATTGAGCTCAAAGTAACAGTATACGTCCATCTGGCCAGTCTAATACGCATTTAGGAATGCACTGACGTTATTTATACATACAGGTCTCCCTCAACATTCGCGTTTTCCACTTTCGCGGGCTTCATACATTCGCGAATTCATGGCCGCCAAATTCCCACCCACCAAATCATATTTAAGTTTCCTGCCACCCGAGCGTCCCTACTACTACCTTCCTTCCTACCTGGCAGCCAGCCCGCCCACCACTCACTCACTGAGTGTTTTCTTCGTTCATTATTTGTTATTAAACTACAGTATAACATGTATGTAGTACTATATAGTACAATATTTTACTATGTTTTCATGCGTTTTATGATTGTTCATGGTTCAATAGGTTAAGGAAGCAGTAAGTAATGAATGTACTAAATAAAGGTTATCTATCTATTACATTTATTCCAAATTGATATCAGAAACATGATAAATACCCTAGAACTGTAATAAAGATACTGAAATGAATAATATATGCCATATTATATGAGTGGGGTAAGAGAAGCAGGCAGACCGCCACCATAAAAGATGTTTACATCAGGGTAAACATGCCTAAATCACTCTTGTCATAAGAACAAATGCAAAAATAGCATTTATTATTTTTAGAATAATAATAATTTATAATAATTGATCTGGAGCACTTTAAATATCATCAGTATTTTGTAGCTGACATTTAGAGCACTCCACAGCAATTATTATTATTATTTATTATTATTATTATTATTAGTATTAATAATAATAAATAATAATAATAATAATTAATAATAATTGCTGTGGAGTGCTCTAAATGTCAGCTACCAAATACTGATAACATTTAAAGTGCTCCAGATCAATAATTATAAATTATTATTATTCTAAAAACAATAAATGCTATTTTTGCATTTGTTCTTATGACAAGAGTGATTTAGGCATGTTTACCCTGATGTAAACATCTCTTATGGTGGCGGTCTGCCTGCTCTCTTACCCCACTCATATAATATGGCATATATTATTCATTTCAGCATCTCTATTACAGTTCTAGGGTATTTATCATGTTTCTGATATCAATTTGGAATAAATATAATAGATAGATAACCTTTATTACTAATATTAGTGTAATTACACAACATTTTATTAGCGCTAAGGCTAACATTCACCACCTATGACGACTCACCAGACACTGACTTACTGCTCGCCTCTCCCTCCCTCCAGTAGCTCCTCCCACTTCGTAACAATGTTAGATGGTGAATTTAATGTATTTTTCTGTAAGCTTAACTCGTTGTATGTGTATTTTAATTTTTTATTGTTTTCTGTAATTCAGTGGACCTCCGAGTTACGTACACCCCGGAAATTGTACAATTATGTAAGTATAATATTTTAAGTGCTTGTGGAAGTGTATTTTTGGGGTTCTGAAATAGACTAACCTAAGTGACATTATTTCTTAAGGGAGTAAATTCGTTCGGTAATGGCACTTGAGCAGGATTCTGGAATGAAGTTTTTACGATACTCGGGGGGTCCACTGTACAGTTGTCCCTCGGTTTTTGCCGAAAATTCGTTCCAGAATGCTGCTCAAGTGCCATTACCGAACGAATTTACTTCCTTAACCCTTAAACTGTCCACACGTAGATATACGTTTGTACGCGTACTGCTCCGAACGTAGATCTACGTTTTATTTTTCATTCGTTCAAATTTAGCGCGATAGGCCTGAGTCGCCTAGACATGAGAGAATGGGTCTGCGCCCTCAGTGTGCGCAGTATGAAAAAAATCGGGGACGCCTGGGTACCGCATGGTAGCCCCAGTTAGTTTCAGCTCCATCTTGGGTTAACATCATGGCACATCATCGTGATTCACTCACGCCTCGTCGTATTAACACTACTATTCTCAGAAAGTGATAGAGAACGCGAGCTTAGTGGACTAGACAGTGATATAGCCACTAATAATCAAGGAATTAGTGAAACTATTGATGACAACCCAGATGACCCTCAGCCCATCACCTCTGGGGTGGCCAGTGTGGACAGTGTGGCCATACCAGACCCTCAGCCCAGCACTTCTGGGGTGGCCAGTGTGGCCACAGACCCTCAGCCCAGCACCTCTGGGGTTGCTAGTGTTAGTACCCAAAGGCAGCTCCGCAAGAGGAAATTATCATTTTCCATGTGTTATAATAATGATAGTGAAAGTGATATAAGTGACGATGATGAAATCGATTTTATGCCCATAGACGATTCGTCGAGTGACAGTGATTATCATTATTCCCCAGTGAAACGTACTTTTGGGCGTCATAACCTACGTTCAGGCAGTGTGCCATATGCAGTCAGAGGCAAGGGTCGTGGCAGGTCACAATCCAGAACCCCTGCCACTGATAGTGAAAGTGATAATGAAGGAGAGTATGCTGGGATGGAGGAAGAAGTGGTGGGTGGCACGGTGCTTGGTCCTCGTGGCGCGGTGTGTAGACAGACAAAGGACCACGCGGCACCCTCTCAACCATGTGCTGGCCCCACTCCCGTCCCTCCTCCTTCTCCCCCACGTCCCATGCCACAGGTCCACCCTGCACCATCTGATCGTGAATGGATTTGGACTGAACATACACCATTCGTGCCACATCCTTTCAATTTTGATGACAGTGGAAGTGGCATCATGCCACACTGTTCCATCACAAATGAGTCTACTGAGTTAGACTATTTTCAACTATACTTTGATGAGCCAATAATGAACCTGATTGTTACCCAGACCAACCTGTACTACCAGTATACAATGGACCATGTAAATGTTACAGAATCGTCACGGCTGCGCAGGTGGAAAGAAACAACTGTGGCTGAAATGTATTTATTCCTTGGCACTATCATGCTTATGCCACACACATATAAGAACAATATAGCAAACTACTGGTCCACAGACTCCTTCATTAGCACTCCAGTCTTTCGTGACCTCCTGTCCTGCAACAGATTCATTCTGTTGCTGAGAATGTTGCATTTCTCAGACAGGAATACACCAAACCGAAATGACCTTTACAAAATCCGGGAATTGTTTATGTATCTCAAGCAAAAATTCAGTGCCTACTTTTATCCATTCAAGAACATTGTTGTTGACGAGTCCTTGATTCTGTTCAAGGGACGACTGTCATTCAAACAATATATACCAAGCAAACGTAATCGCTTTGGTATAAAACTGTTTGTTATGTGTGACTGTGAGACTGGTCTTGTGTTGGATGTCATTATCTACACAGGGAAAAATACACTCGATGATACCAGGTGCATGTTGGGCATTTCTGGTGATGTTGTTCGCAAGATGATGCAACCATACCTTGGCAAAGGTCATACATTGTTCACAGACAACTGGTACACAAGCCCTATGCTTGCTGATTTCCTACGTGTGAACAATACTGATATATGTGGAACAGTGAGAAGAAATAGAAAACACATGCCAAAGTTCACTGGAGGAAGTGTAGTGCAAGCGTTTCATGCCAATGGCATCATGGCACTGACATGGCATTGCTGTCAACCATCCACAGAAACGAGATGGTACAAAACAGACAGAATCAGCAAGCTCAACAATCAACCTGTTGAAAAACCAGCTGTTGTCATCGACTATACGAACAATATGCGACTAGTCGATAAGTGTGACATGATGATAGGCTTTGTTGACTGTGTTCGTAGGAGTCGCAAGTGGTATATAAAAGTGTTTTTCCACCTTGTTGACATTGCAATGCTCAATGCCTTCAACATGTTCGAAATAAAGACTGGGAAGCGACAACAATATGCGGAATTCACCCTAAATGTCATCAAGCAGATAGCAAGAAAGTATGGTACCACACCTAGACCTGTCACCCCACAACAGCGACCTGTCACCCCACAACCAGAAGGGGAAGTGCCTAACAGAATAATCCCTAACTGTCACTGCCTGATACCATTACATCTACTCCAAAGAAGAAGTACTCTCAGAAAAAGTGTGTTGTGTGTGCTTACAGTAAACAGCGACCCCAAGTGCGAAAAGACACACGATATATGTGTCAGCAATGTGGAGTGGCACTCTGTATGAATCCATGCTTCTTGGAGTATCATACAGTGGTGGACTTCTAGAAACATAAAGGGGACCTGTAAATACCTTGTATATATATGTAAACAATAGTATGTGATTGAACCAGGTGTACAAATTCATCAATCAGTGTGAACATGTGTGTTTGTGACAGTATGATTACTAATTCACTGCCAAACATTTGTGTCTAAACAAGAATTGGCAATGATATCAAAAGATCTGCATCAAAACATTATTATCATAGCATGAAAACAACAGAAAATGAAAAAAAAAGAAAAAAAAACGATAAGTGTTTATTGTTTCTGCAAGCGGCAGTGCTCCATGTTGCCGACACCACATCATTTAGCACCAACTTCGCGGGCTTATATCTCGGTAAGTACTGGCCCTAAAAATTTTTTTTAGCCTATCCTGTTTATAAAAATGTGCTCTTCATTTAAAAAAAAAATGATTTTTTTTTTTTTAAATATTCGGAGCAGTGCGCGAGTGAACGTACATCTACGTGTGGACAGTTTAAGGGTTAAGAAATAATGTCACGTAGGTTAGTCTATTTCAGACCCCCAAAAATACACTTGCAACAGCACTTACGAAAATACACTTACATAAATGTTCGAGTTTGGAGATGCACGAAAACCGAGGGACCACTGTATATGAGTTATGCAAATTAAAATAAAGTCATGAAGTTGGAGTTTCATTTTTTTTCGAATGTATACATATTTAATTCAACATTTGGCATCATTACAAAGTGGGCGGAGCTACAGCAGAGGGAGAAGAAGCAGTGCTCAGTAACTTGATTCCCCATGACACTTCACAACACTATAAAATATGCATTGTATAATTATACTATTACAGGCCTCCCTCCACAGCCAGCTCATGTCAAAATAACATGTATATAGTACATTATTTTACGATGTTTATATGTGTTTTATGATTGTTCATGGTTCAATAGATTAAGGAAGCAGTATTGTATTATATTTCCCTACAATATATTGGGGCAAAAAACATTAGCGATTTTTCAACATTCGCGAGGCTCTTGATCCCCTAACCCTCACGAATGTTGAGAGAGACCTGTACAATTATTACAATAATGCAGGAGTCTGCATAAAAGTAAAATTTCTATTTTTTGTGTGAATAAATATTCAAAATGAAAAGCAAGCGTAATATAAGAGGGGCTGGAGACGTGACTAAGGAGCAGAGGAAATGTTTATTTAGTGCCATGAATGTCTACATGGTTTATTCTGGACCCTATTTTTAAATTGGCAATTGTGAAATTGGCCAAATTACTGATTTCTGATCACTATTGGGTAGTTGAAATAGGTAAATGGGTGGTTTCTTGTACTCATTCGATAGAATAGAAGGAATACTAGCAAAATAGCTGAGTTTTGCCAACTGGAACAATGGAATTGGCCAAAAATAGAGCGTAGAGAGGGCAAAATTGCTGATGTGTAAATATTGCTGACCGCTAATTTTGCAAGTGCGTAATTCTGTAAGTTTTCTATCAAATTTCGTACTTTTGGTTTCATTACCTGCAGAAAAAATTCTCTTATCATTTCATAAGATAAAATAATTTTTTTTTTAATTGTTCAACCCTGGGAAAAAGTTTGCGAGCATGGGCTGCAACACTGAAAGGGTTAAGCATCCAACATCTGTGATGGTCTGGTCTGTAATTAGTAGTAATTGTATATTGTTGAAGGTACCATGCAGCAGGATCAATATACATAGAAGAGTTTTAGAAACTAGACTCATTCCTCAGATATGTGACTGGTTTCAAGATGAAGAATCATTCCATTTTATGCAGGATAGAGCTCCATGCCCCACAGCAAAATCTGTTAAAGCATTTCAGGATTCATGAAAATATTCCTCTTCTTGATTGGCCAGGTAATTAACCTGATATGAATCCAGTAGAGAATTTATGGGAAATAGCTTAAAGAAAAATGAAAGAGTGTTTCCCAGCCAAAACACAGTTGATACCAAGACTAACATGGGTATGGAACCATGGTGACATGCCAATCCGCTGCTGTACCTGCATAGAAAGCATGTCTCAATGTATCACGGCTTTAACCCTTTGGGGGTCGACAGGCCTTCTCGGAAACGTGTTCCTGGGGTCGAAAAATTTTTGAAATTTAAAAATTAATTTTTTCTTATGAAATGATAGAGAATCATTTTCCGATCATAATGCCACCAAAATTATGAAATTTGATCGAAAACTAACGGAATTATGCTTTCGCGAAGTTCGCTGTATCTATGACACTGATGCATCGGCGATTTCACCCACTTCGAGCCCTATTTTCGACAAATTCCAATGTTTCAGTCTCCCAAAATTATAGCTATTTCGCTAGAACTCCATTTTTTCTATCGATTGAGTACAAGAAACCGCCTATTTACCAATTTCATCTACCCAAAATAGTGGTCAGAAAATGGCAATTTTCCAATTTCACACAAATTTCAAACGATGCCAATTTCAAAATAGGGTCCAGAGTAAACAAGGCAGACATTCCTGGCACTAAAATAACATGTTCTCAGTTCATTAGCCACATCTCCAGGCCCCTCTTACATTACTTTTGCTTTCCATTTTGAATTTTTATTCTCACAAAAATAGAAGATTTACTGTTATGTATACAACTGCATCATTGTAAAAATGGTATAAATAATATCAGAGCACTTGTGCATGAATATAAGACTCGCCAGTTGATGTGTATTGGACGCATGGTGTGATTTGTTTACTCTTGAACATCGTCAAAAATCGAACATTTTCGCTAAATTGAGCTCAATTTCAAGGTACTTGTCATTGTCATACCAATCAAAATCATCTCTATTTCTATAATATATCTTCCATTCTATCAAATGAGACCAAGAAAACGAGAATACATCAATAAATACCATACGAAAATTGACGGCAAAGTCGCTGTTTTAATCGAAAAAAACGGTCAGTTTTTTTTTTCTCATTATGCAGTGTGTGCTGCAGGATTTTTTTTATACTGCACACACTGACCACACAGACCCATTCTTTCATATGTATGCCTACCAGAAGTTTTCTGCTTAAATTGAGGCTGCTAGAATTTGGGCGTACTAGTACGGCACCAACCCCTGCTCGTAAAATGTACTAGTACGGCACCGACCCTGAAAGGGTTAAGGGTAAAGGTGGACCAACCAAGTATTAAATGTGTGTAATATATGTTCAGTACATTCAAGTAAGCTGTGTTTTACAATAATTGTATCATTCATCCAGCATTTTTTAACCCTTTCAGGGTTATTGACGTACTAGTATGGCTTACGCCCTGGGGTTATTGACGTACTAGTACGCCTAAATTCTAGCACCCTGAAATCAAGCAGAAACAGACTGTTAGGCCTAGATGTAATAGAATGGTTCTGTGTGGTCAGTGTGCACAGTATAAAAAAATTCCTGCACCACACAGTGCATAATAAGGAAAAAAAACTCTGACCGTGTTTTTGGTTTAAAACAGCGACTTTGCAGTCTATTTTCGTATGGTATTTATGCTTGTATTCTCGTTTTCTTATAGTCTCATTTTATAGAATAGATGATATATTACAGAAATAGAGATAATTTTGACTAGTTTCACGATGACAAGTATCTTGAAACTGAGCGCAAAGTAGCGAAAATGTTCGATTTTGGCAGATGTTCAAGAGTAAACAAATCACACCATGCGTCCAATACACATCAACTGGCGAGTCTAATATTCTTGCACAAGTGCGCTGATATTATTTATACCATTTTTACAATGATGCAGTTGTATACATAACAGTAAATCTTCTATTTTTTGTGAGAATAAAAATTCAAAATGGAAAGCAAAAGTAATGTAAGAGGGGTCTGGAGATGTGACTAATGAACAGAGAAGATGTTATTTTAGTTCCAGGAATGTTTTCCTTGTTCATTCTGGACCCTATTTTGAAATTGGGATCGTTTGAAATGTGTGTGAAATTATCCAAATTGCCATTTTCTGACCACTATTTTGGGTAGTTGAAATTGGTAAATAGGTGGTTTCTTGTACTCAATCGATAGAAGAAATGGATTTCTAGCGAAATAGCTATAATTTTAGTAGACTGAAACATTGGAATTTGCCGAAAATAGGGCTCAAAGTGGTCGAAATCGCCGATGCGTAAATGTCATCAATACCGCTAACTTCGTGAAAGCATAATTCCGTTAGTTTTCGATCAAATTTTTTTTTTTTTTTTTTAATTCTTGGACCCTGAGAACGAGTTTCGGAGACCCCCCTTGGACCCTGAAAGGGTTAATATGCATTAAACTGACAAATATTCAATTTTTTTTTGGTGTGGCTCTTAATAATTTGGCCACCTTCTATAGACAGAATCTAATTTTCCTTCATTACTGGACTCAAGATGTGTGTGCTAGCTTGCTCACTTTCATGATCTTCATATCTTTGCAACCTATAATAACAATGTCAGTTTAAGTGCTAAACCTTCAATAATCCAAAATGTATGTAAAACTAACACTTTCAATCGTTGTTCTTTTATTATGTTCTTTCAATCTCCATCCTGACTTTCTTCCCTCAATCTGCTCTCCATTTCTGTTCACTCTGTTCATTTCTTTTCCATTACACATTGGGAGGTACCAATGATTCAAGTTTCTCCTTCCTTCTCTCCCTTGCCGAAGGCTCTTATCTGCCATGGACATTCACTCTCTCTTCCTTGAACATTTTTTAGTCACATTCATATGCTACTGTTGTGTACACTAATGGCTTTTGATGATATAGGATATACAGCAGTTTTTCCAGATAGTGTAATACAGGTATGTTTACCAAATTATTTATTTTTTTATTAACACATCGGCCGATTCTCACCAAGGCAGGGTGGCCCGAAAAAGAAAAACTTTCATCATCATTCACTCCATCACTGTCTTGCCAGAGGGGTGCTTTACACTACAGTTACAAAACTGCAACATTAACACCCCTCCTTCAGAGTGCAGACACTGTACTTCCCATCTCCAGGACTCAAGTCCGGCCTGCCGGTTTCCCTGAATCCCTTCATAAATGTTACTTTGCTCACACTCCAACAGCACGTCAAGTATTAAAAACCATTTGTCTCCATTCACTCCTATCAAATACGCTCACACATGCTTGCTGGAAGTCCAAGCCCCTCGCACACAAAACTTCCTTTACCCCCTCCCTCCAACCTTTCCTAGGCCGACCCCTATCCCGCCTTCCCTCCACTACAAATGTGCCTAGTATTTTCACAGCAGTTATGTGTACTTTTTTCAGATATCATTCACATTCCTCTCTTCATATTTCTTCCATTGATGCATTCTCTGACTCTCAAGGGTGTTTTAGCTCACTGGAGTTTTTACTTGATTCATCCCATCATTCTGTGCATTCAATGATGGCTGTGTGGCCTCTTCATTAACCATAAAGACATTGCCTTTTCCTGGATCCCTGGCCATTCTGGTGTTAAGGGCAATGAACGTGCGAACTCTTCTACAAGTTCTGCAGTTCAGGACATAGAAGTCTTTAGCAGAGATCTACTCTTTTCAGACTGTTTTCCAGTTTTGTCTAGAAGTATTTGGGATCAGTGATAGTGTCATTGGTCTGGGTTAGTGAACAAGCTGTTATTGATAAAACTGATACTTTTGGAATCTATTCTCATGAATCAGGCATTGCTGCTGCACTTGGTGCCTCTGTGATACTTTACAAATCTTGAAAATGACACAATGTTTGGATTTTGTCATATATCAAATAGTATGCAGAGTTCATTTCAGTCTTTTCAGTTCTTGAGCTGCTCTACTTTCTGAAAGCTGTATCTTCAAAACAAAATTAAAAAGCATACGCACTTTTGACCGAATATGTTTTATTATGCCAACTTTGACGTTCCTTATTAGCTCATAAGTTCATTCTTTCAGCTACCTCCCTTTGTCAGTAGCTTTCCTCAACCTTGCTGCTTTTTATGACCCATATGGATTTGGCACATTTTGTGAATGTAATAATTATAGTTACTTGTTTTCTTACTGCATTTATTTCTCATTATAGGTTGGACTTTTACAGTACTTCACTAATTGTATCATAAAATAAAATGATTTTAAAATACAAAATATATATATATATTTACAGGATGATGATTTTCACAAGTCTGGCAACTTCCTGGAGCGCAGCATGAAACGTTTGGGTATTATTAGTAAAGGTTCCCATAACTACCACTTACTCATCCTTTTTGCTTTTTGCTTTGTTGTATTTCTTTTGTTGTGGGTGGCTTTAAAATTTAGGTGATCAGTTTAATAAATAAGGCATTCTTGTCTAGAATTTCCTCTGTTCCACATGCAAGATTTTATACATCATTAACATTAATATGGATATATTTATATTTAAAAAATTCCAACATTTTGAGGTACAGTAGTTCAATAATACATACAATTAGAACACCTTCTTTCAAGCATTTTAGTCCTGGGATCTTGAAAGATTTTCAGTAAAGGTGTCCTAAGTGCATGCATTGATGTCCATGCCCCAATAGTAGTTGGCATTTGATGCCTTCTTACTGCAGGTAATTCATTACTTTTAGTTTAGCTCTTGTCCACTGCTTGAAAAGCTAATTTCTATCATTTACATTCACTATGTAATTTATATATTGAATATTGTATATGCCATAATATTGATCAGGAATGTAATTAAAAGCAAGGTTCACTTTAATATCTAATTGAATTTTGTAATATGTTTATAAGCTGATTTTTTATATTAATATGATCATGTCATTAGAGTTAAGTATACAGTGGTCCCTCGGTTTTCGTGCATCTCCAAACTCGAACATTTATGTAAGTGTATTTTCGTAAATGCTGTTGCAAGTGTATTTTTGGGGGTCTGAAATAGACTAACCTACGTGACATTATTTCTTAAGGAAGTAAATTCGTTTGGTAATGGCACTTGAGCAGCATTCTGGAACGAATTTTCAGCGAAAACCGAGGGACCACTGTACATGTACAGTGGACCCTCGGTTTTCATTCACCTCCAAACTCGAACAATTATGTACTGTAAGTGTATTTTCGTAAGTGCTTTTGTAAGTGTATTTTTGGGGGTCTGAAATGACTAATCTAATTTACATTTGTCCTTATGGGAACAAATTTGTTCGGTAACGGCACTCAAACAGCATTCTGGAAAGAATTTTCAACGAAAACCGAGGGTCCACTGTAATTTAATAATTGCACAATATGCATTGAGTAATGTTTATGCACAAACACTGTACATGCATTCAAGTGAAATATAAGGCATGAATGTGCCATAGGAACATCTGGAAATATGTTATCACCCTGAATCACAATAAGTGGGATAATCTAGATGAGCAAGTGATATACTCATTACACAGTTTTAAAGATAGCTAAACTGAGAAAAATATTTTATGTCAGTATAATTTTCCTGGTTTTCTTACTATAAAAAGTTTACAAGTGGAAAAATATTATTTTTTATTACAAGAAATTAATCATTACAGTTACACTTAATACTTTGTTAATGTCCTGTAGTTTACCCTGTTTGGGGCCTGTTCTTATGATATTGTAACCTTTATAAAATGGCAGAGATTTATTTTGTGATAATATACAAGATATATACTGTAGTATTTTGTTTCACTTAACACCTGTTGAAATGTATTAACTAGGCTTGAAAATATTTAGTTAGGCATCCCTAAGTAGTTGCCAGAATTTTTTTTATAGATTTTTTTTATTTCACTCATGAGAATGCCTCTTCTGATAAGCTTCAAATTTTCAGCCCTAGTGTGCTTTCCAGAAAGCAACATTCTAATTTGCTAATTTTATTAAATAAAAAATAACTGTACATTGTTTTGCATTCAGTAACTAAAAAATGGCTCTTCTGAGCAACTTCAAAAATATTGAAGATGATTTATTCCATAAGGAGACTGACCAAATTTAGAACGCTTCCAAACACGAACAACTGGATGCAGTGTATGCCTGGTAATGGATGCAGTATATTCCTACTACTGGGTGCAGTATAGTCTTGCTACTGGGTGCAGTATATTCCTGCTACTGGATGCAGTATATTCCTGCTACTGGATGCAGTATATTCCTGCTACTGAGTGTAGTATATTTCTGCTACTGGGTGGTATATTCCTGCTACTGGATTCAGTATATTCCTACTACTGGGTGCAGTATATTCCTACTACTGGGTGCAGTATATTCCTACTACTGGGTGCAGTATATTCCTACTACTGGGTGCAGTATAGTCTTGCTCCTGGATGCAGTATATTCCTGCTACTGGATGCAGTATATTCCTGCTACTGAGTGTAGTATATTTCTGCTACTGGGTGCAGTATAGTCTTGCTACTGGATGCAGTATATTCCTGCTACTGAGTGTAGTATATTCCTGCTACTGGGTGCAGTACGTATATTCCTGCTACTGGGTGCAGTATATTCCTACTACTGGGTGCAGTATATTCCTACTACTGGGTGCAGTATAGTCTTGCTACTGGATGCAGTACAGTCATCCCTTGGTTTTCGTGTTTAATCCGTTCCAGAGGGATCAACTAAAACCAAAACCATTTTTCCCATAAGAAATAATGGAAATTCAATTAATCCGTTCCAGAAACCCAGAAGTTTGAAAAAAAAAATTTGGGGGGCCTTAAAGATAGATTTACATGCACAAATGAATGAACTCAATTATTCTTGGAAGAATGGCAAACTCTTAGCATGAGACTATACCTGTGTGTCGATGCTGGCTGACACCTACATCCATCACAGTGTTGGGCGACAGGAAGGAACTGCTGATCACAGGGAGGAGTACAAGATCGGGTGAGATCAGAGACCTTGGGATCATGGGAAAGAAACTCCACACGTTTTCTTAAAGAATTGGGTTCTAGACTCATCGATACCACCAGGGACCCGAGGGCAGCCACTTTCATGTTTCAGCGCCTTAGCATAGCCATCCAGAGGGAAAGTGCTTGCTGCATACTTGATTTCGAAGAGCTGTAGGTGATTCATAATCTTTGGTATTTACCTTTATTGAAGACTGATGTTGCTGGATGGAAGAGAGGGAGGAGGGGAAAGGGAAGAGACCCTATTTTTTGGAAGGGGAATCCCCCTCCATAAGGACACTAGGTACTAAGTCCTCATCTGGGGTCACTTCCCTTCTTTGTCTTTTAATCCCACTAGAACCAGCTTGAGAGTCACTGCACACCTGTGGCACTAAATATCTGTCCAGAGAGCTCTGTGTCTGGCATCTCTTTAAAATGTCCCTAAAATGGGAAAAGAGATTGTCATTGAACATGTTGATGAGACGGATTGCAACATCTTTGTCAAGGCGATGTTCCTCCACAAATGAATGCACCCTACTCCACATTCCACAAATCTCCTTAATCTCTGAAGAAGACACCTTACATCTCTCTTCCTCCACTGAAGCAATTTCCTGAGTTGTGGTTTGATGGTGTTGCAGCTCAAGCTCTTGCAGCTCTTCAGTGGTTAGATCTTCATTGTGGTCCTCCACCAACTCTTCCACATCCTGGCTACTCACATCCAACCCCATGTAATTCCCCAATGCCACAATACTTTCCACAACTTCCATAGGCTCCTCAGGGTCAGCCCCAAACCCTTCAAAATCCCTCTCTGGGACACAATCTGGCCACAACTTTCTCCAAGCAGAGTTCATCGTCATGGAAGTCACTCCCTGCCAAGCTTTATCTATAAGGCCTATGCAATGGAAGATATCGAAGTGATCCTTCCAGAACTCTTTTAGGGTCAATGCAGTGTCATTGGTCACATCAAAGCACTTTTGAAACATTGCTTTGGTGTACAGTTTTTTGAAGTTTGCAATGACCTGCTGGTCCATGGGCTGGATGAGAGGAGTGGTGTTAGGAGGCAAGAACTTCACTGTTACAAATTTGAAATCCTTAGACATTTGGTCTTCCAAGTCTTGAGGATGACCTGGAGCATTGTCCATTACCAGGAGGCACTTGAGCCCCAATTTATTGTCCAATAGATATTTCTTCACACTGGGGCAAAACACTTGATTAAACCATTCCAGGAAAATTTCCCTAGTGACCCATGCCTTAGGGTTAGACTTCCACATCACACACAATTTACTCTTGTCAACACTGTATTTCTTGAACACACTGGGAGTTTCAGAGTGATACACCAGTAAAGGTTTCACTTTGAAATCCCCACTAGCATTACTACACAACATGAGAGTTAGCCTGTCTTTCATAGGCTTGTGTCCTGGCAGTGCCTTTTCCTCCTGCGTGATGTAGGTCCTCCTTGGCATTTTCTTCCAAAAAAGGCCTGTTTCGTCACAATTAAACACTTGTTGGGGTTTAAATTCTTCTGCCTCTACATATTCTTTAAAATCACGCACAAATTTTTCAGCCCCTTGTTTATCTGAACTGGCACCCTCACCATGCCTTACAACACTGTGTATGCCACTTCGCTTCTTGAAGTTTTCGAACCAGCCTTTGCTGGCCTTAAATTCATCAACATCAACACTGGTTTCAGTCATTTTCTTGACAAGATCGGCATGCAACTGCCTTGCTTTTTCACATATGATGGATTGCACAACACTATCACCCACTAGCAGTTTTTAGTTTATCCACACCAACAACAATTTCTCCATATTTTTTATTGTTTGTGATCTCTGTTTAGTTATCGTATTCACCCCTTTCGCAACATTAACTTCCATGATTTCTTTTCTCATCGCCTCAATGAAACTGATGGTTGATGGGGCCTTCTTGTATATCCTGGCGAGCTCGGCAATACGTACACCACTATCATGTTTTTCTATTATTTCTTTCTTCAGTTCTACGGTGTTCCTCACTTTCTTTACCAAAGAACTGGCACTAGGAGCTTTCTTTGGGCCCATGGTAGCTTATTTAGTAGTCACACACAATAATCAAGGGCCAAAAACAATGAATTGTTAATAAATGTTTTGTATGAACTCCTGGGGTGATGTTCACTCAAGCATAAACAATGCTAGACTGCGTGACAATGTGCGTGGGAGGTGCGTGGGTGGCGGTCTACGGCCTTTGTATGTGCGGGGCACTAGTGGACAGGTTCCGTACCATCAACGAAAACTGAGACAATCAACGAAAACCGAGACAATTTTTCCACGAAAAAAGTGCACGAAAACCAAAATCAGCGAAAACTGAGACAAACGAAAACCAAGGGTTGACTGTATATTCCTGCTACTGGGTGCAGTATATTCCTGCTACTGGGTGCAGTATATTCCTGCTACTGGATGCAGTATATTCCTGCTACTGAGTGTAGTATATTCCTGCTTCTGGGTGCAGTATATTCCTGCTACTGGATGCAGTATATTCCTGCTACTGAGTGTAGTATATTCCTGCTACTGGGTGCAGTATATTTCTGCTACTGGATGCAGTATATTCCTGCTACTGGATGCAGTATATTCCTGCTACTGGGTGCAGTATATTCCTGCTACTGGATGCAGTATATTCCTGCTACTGGGTGCAGTATACAGTGGACCCTCGAAAATCGAACACTCCCAACTCGCCCTATTATGTAAGTTTATTATTGTAAGTGCTTTTATAGGTATATTTTTGGGGGTCTGAAATGGACTAATCTAATTTACATCATTCCTTATGGGAATAAATTTGTTTGGTAACAGCACTTGAACAGCATTTTGGAATGAAGAATGTTCGATTTCCGGGGGTCCACTGTATTCCTACTACTGGATGCAGTATATTTCTGCTACTGAGTGTAGTATATTCCTGCTACTGGGTGCAGTATATTCCTGCTACTGGATGCAGTATGTAGTACAGTGGAACCCCGGTTAACGAAAACCCCGGAAATCGTGCAATTATGTAAGTATAATATTGTAAGTGCTTGTGGAAGTGTATTTTTTTGGGTCTGAAATAGACTAGCCTAAATGACATTTTTTCTTAAGGAAGTAAATTCGTTCGGTAATGGCACTTGAGCAGGCTTCTGCAATGATTTTTTTTCGTTAACCGGGGTTCCACTGTATATTCCTGCTACTGAGTGTAGTATATTCCTGATACTGGGTGCAGTATATTCCTACTACTGGGTGCAGTATAGTCTTACTACTGGATGCAGTATATTCCTGCTACTGGATGCAGTACAGTGGTCCCTCGGTTTTCGCCGAAAATTGTTCCAGAATTCTGCTCAAGTGCCATTACGAACGAATTTACTTCCTTAAGAAATAATGTCACGTAGGTTAGTCTATTTCAGACCCCAAAATACACTTGCAACAGCACTTACGAAAATACACTTACATAAATGTTCGAGTTTGGAGATGCACGAAACCGAGGGACCACTGTATATTCCTACTACTGAGTGCAGTATATTCCTGCTACTGGATGCAGTATATTCCTACTACTGAATGCAGTATATTCCTACTACTGGGTGCAGTATATTCCTACTACTGGGTGCAGTATATTCCTGTTACTGGATGCAGTATACCTTCCTGGCTACTGGATGCAGTATATTCCTGCTACTGGATGCAGTATATTCCTGCTACTGGATGCAGTATATTCCTGCTACTGGATGCAGTATA
Source organism: Cherax destructor (assembly GCA_009830355.1). Taxonomy (NCBI): domain Eukaryota; kingdom Metazoa; phylum Arthropoda; class Malacostraca; order Decapoda; family Parastacidae; genus Cherax; species Cherax destructor. Next base: position 25,810 of record WNWK01021582.1, read on the forward strand.
TTCTTTCTGGGTGCAGTATATTCCTACTACTGGGTGCAGTATATTTCTGCTACTGGGTGTAGTATATTCCTGCTACTGGGTGTAGTATATTCCTGCTACTGGATGCAGTATATTCCTACTACTGGGTTTCAGTATATTCTTGCTACTGGGTTTCAGTATATTCTTGCTACTGGGTTTCAGCATATATTCTTGCTACTGGTGCAGTATATTCCTGCTACTGGGTGCAGTATATTCCTACTACTGGGTACAGTATATTCCTGCTACTTGGTGCAGTATATTCCTGCTACTATGTTCAGAACTACTAAATGCTACTATGTTCAGAACTACTAAATGCCTCAAATGATGTAGTTGAAGTATTAGCAATAAAGGTCAAGAATCAAAACCTGGTCATCGTGGTTGTCAACAAGCCCCGGATGCAACGTCCCAACAATTCCAGGAACAGCTTCTGAAATTGACCACTGTCTGGAAAATCTTCCAGCTCCTGCCCCCAACATCTTGCTACTGGGGATTTCAACCTCAGGCACCTAAAATGGAGGAACATTGCAAACAATGTGGTAGCAGAGATAACACCAGGAGGCAGCTCAGATGAAAATTCACACATGCATGAACTTTTAAATCTCTGCACCAAGTTCACCTTTAACCAGCAAATAGTAGAGCCCACAAGATTAGAGAATACGCTGGACCTCATCTTCACCAACAATGATGATCTGATACGAAATGTCATCATATCAAAAACAATATACTCAGATCACAACATAATAGAAGTCCAGACATGCATGCGGGAGCCCCAGATCAACAAAATGTGATCAGCCGCGAGGAGCTTTCTCCAAATTCAACTTCAGTAACAAAAACATAAGGTGGGACCAAGTAAACCAAGTCCTAAATGATATAAACTGGGAAGATTGCCTAAGCATCACGGATCCCAACCTATGTCTAGAACAAATTAACTCTGTGGTACTTGAGGTTTGCTCAAGGCAAATTCCCTTAAGGAAAAGGAGGAGAAGATGCAAACTAGAAGAGAGAGGCGCTCCTATACAGGCGAAGGCAAAGAATAACGGAGCGGCTACAGGAGGCCAATATCTCTGAAATACGTAGGGAGACACTAGTCAGAGAAATAGCAAACATCGAATTAAAACTAAAGGAATCTTACAGGAATCAAGAGACACGGGAAGAACTAAAAGCCATAAATGAAATTGAAAGAAACCCTAAGAATTTCTTTTCCTATGCAAAATCAAAGTCGAGAACAACAACCAGTATTGGGCCCCTACTTAAACGGGATGGGTCCTACACAGATGACAGCAAGGAAATGAGTGAGTTACTTAAATCCCAGTATGACTCAGTTTTTAGCGAGCCACTAACCAGACTGAAAATCGAAAACCTAAATGATTTTTTTATGAGAGTGCCACAGAACTTGACAGACGCATGCCTTTCTGACATCACCACGACGCCAAATGACTTCGAAAAGGCAATAAATGACATGCCCATGCACTCCGCTCCAGGCCCAGACTCATGGAACTCCGTGTTCATCAAGAACTGCAAGAAGCCCTATCACATGCTTTTAACATCCTATGGAGAGGGAGCATGGACACTGGGATCGTCCCGCAGCTACTAAAAACAACAGACATAGCCCCGCTGCACAAAGGGGGCAGCAAAGCAATAGCAAAGAACTACAGACCAATTGCGCTAACGTCCCATATCATAAAAATCTTTGAAAGGGTTCTAAGAAGCAAGATCGCCACCCATCTTGATACCCATCAATTGCACAACCCAGGACAGCATGGGTTTAGAGCAGGCTGCTCCTGTCTGTCCCAACTACTGGACCACTACGACAAGGTCCTGGATGCTCTAGAAGATAAACAGAATGCAGATGTTATATACACCGATTTTGCAAAAGCCTTTGACAAGTGTGACCATGGTGTAATAGCACACAAAATGTGTGATAAAGGAATAACAGGAAAAGTTGGTAGATGGATCTATAATTTCCTAACATGTAGAACACAAAGAGTAGTAGTCAACAGAGTAAAGTCTGAGGCAGCTACTGTGAAAAGCTCTGTTCCACAAGGCACAGTACTTGCTCCCATCCTATTCCTCATCCTCATATCAGACATTGACAGGGATATAAGCCACAGTGTTGTGTCTTCCTTTGCAGATGACACCCGAATCTGTATGACAGTGTCCACCGTTGAAGACACTGCAAGACTCCAAGCAGACATAAACCAAATCTTTAAATGGGCTGCAGAAAACAATATGAAGTTCAATGATGAGAAATTTCAATTACTCAGATACGGAAAACGTGAAGAAATTAAAATCTCATCGGAGTATAAAACTAATTCCAACCACACAATAGAGCGAAAAACTAATGTCAAAGACCTGGGAGTGATCATGTCAGAGGATCTCACCTTCAAGGACCATAACAAAGTAGCAATTGCATCTGCTCGAAAAATGACAGGATGGATAATGAGAACCTTCAAAATCAGGGATGCCAAGCCCATGTTGACACTTTACAGATCGCTTGTTCTATCTAGGCTGGAATATTGCTGCACACTAACTGCACCTTTCAAGGCGGGTGAAATTGCTGACCTTGAAAATGTGCAGAGAACCTTCACCGCACGCATAAGTGCGATAAACCACCTCAACTACTGGGAACGCTTGAAGTTCCTAAACCTGTACTCTCTAGAACGCAGGCGGGAGAGATACATTATTATATACACATGGAAAATTCTTGAGGGCTTAGTACCAAACTTGCATACAAAAATCACTCCCTACGAAAGCAAAAGACTCGGCAGGCGATGTAACATCCCCCCAATGAAGAGCAGGGGTGCCACTAGCACGTTGAGGGACAACACAATAAGTGTCAGGGGCCCAAGATTGTTCAACTGCCTCCCAGCATACATCAGGGGGATTACAAACAAACCCCTGGCTGTCTTCAAGCAGGCACTGGACAGGCACCTCAAGTCGGTACCTGATCAGCCGGGCTGTGTTTCGTACGTTGGACTGCGTGCGGCCAGCAGTAACAGCCTGGTTGATCAGGCTCTGGTCCAACAGGAGGCCTGGTCACAGACCGGGCCGCGGGGGCGTTGACCCCTGGAATTCTCTCCAGGTAGACTCCAGGTCTCCAGGTACTGGGTGCAGTATATTCCTGCTACTGGGTGAGGTATATTCTTGCTACTGGGTGCAGTATATTCCTGCTACTGGGTGTAGTATATTCCTGCTACTGGGTGCAGTACATTCCTGCTACTGGGTGCAGTACATTACTGCTACTGGGTGCAGTACATTCCTGCTACTGGGTGCAGTTTATTCCTGCTACTGGATGCAGTATATTCCTCCTATTACTTGTAGTACAGTGGTACCCCAGTTTACGTAATTAATTCGTTCCAGAATGCTGTTCAAGTGCCATTACCAAACGAATTTGTTCCCATAAGGAATAATGTAAATTAGATTAGTCCTTTTAGACCCCCAAAAATACACTTACAAAAGCACTTACAAAAATACACTTACGTAATTGTTCGAGTTTGGAGCAGTACGTAAACCGGTGGTCCACTGTACAGTGAAACCCCGAGTTTCGGCCACCCCGAGTATCGGTCGCTTTGAGTTTTGGTCGCTTTTTTTGACCTAATTTTGCCCCAACTTTCGGCCATTGCCCCGAGTTCCAACTGGCGTACCAAACCTGTCCGTCTCCCCGCGCAGGCGTCGTGAGCCAGTTTAGCTTTGTTTATCCTTGAGTGAACATTACCCTGCATGCTCATCCAAACATTTCACAATAAATTCATTGTGTTTAGTGCTTGTTTATTGATTGCGACTGTGAAATAAGCCACCATGGGCCCAAAGAAACTTCATAGTGGCAGCCCTTTGGTAAAGAAAGTGAGAAACACCAAAGAAGTGAAGAAAGAAATTGTAGAAAAATACGAGTTTCGTACGTGTGGGCGAGCTTGCCAGTATGTGCAAAAACAAATCAACAATCACTTCTATCCTGGCAGAGAGAAATGAAAAGAGGCAGTGGTGATGAAAGGCAGTGGTGCTTGTTCATTGGTTGGGGCAGTGGTGGTGCGAGGCAGTGGTGATGAGAGGCAGTGGTGGTATGAGGCAGTCTTAATGTAGAGTTAGAGGTGAGTAAACAAGATTAAATGAATAAACGAGAGAGAATGAGAGTGTAGAAGGTTCGCAAGTTTTGTAAACAAACCAGTTGTTGTTGGTGTTGCTGTTACCAGCCTGGACACAAATGGAATATGTTCACTCCATGAAGCCGACTGGAAAAACATCTCATATTTATGTTAATTTATATGTTACGTAAGGTGGTTATTATATAATTTTGAAAAAAATATCATAAATGGATTAAGCAAAATGTCTATATTAATGTTTTATACACCTCAGAGTGATTATTATTGTGTTATTATTACTGTTATTAATATGGCATCATCAAGAATAATAACACACTCTTAGTAATTTTAATGTGTTCCTGCATGCCAGCAAAGGTGCAAGTTGTGGAGGTTAAAGCAGTTAAGTTCAGTGACAAAGTGTACCATTAAGTGTAGCATTAAGAGTGTAGCGATTAAGCGATAGAAAAACAACAAAATGAAATAAACTCCTGACAGCATAAGCCGCTCTGCCTATCTTCTGCAAGGTATGTAAATGGTGTAAGCACACCTGTTCATTTGTACATTATGGTTTTCTTATGAAAGAAGTGATCTAATGCAGTTAGCATTACAAACTCCGTTTTCTCTTATACTAACACGTCTGAAGGAGGAAAGAATGGGAAGATGTTTTCATAACTGGAGCAAGAATGCCCGCCACCACCGTCCTCCCCCCCACCACATTCATAATGGCATACATATTTTATTCATTCTAGAGTGTATATCAGGTTTTTATGTTATTTATATTGTTTATTATGTCATATTAGATGAATTGTGATAGATAAATAAGCCGTAGAGTTTATAATAGCGTCATATTGAAGTACTATTTTGTCATGCCTCCTGACAGCAGGAAAGAATTAATTGGATTTACATTACGTATTTCTTATGGGAAATATTGCTTCGACTTTCAGCCACTTCGACTTTAGGCCTAGCTTCTGGAACGGATTACAGCCGAAACTCGGGGTTCCATTGTATTGTAAATCCAATTAATCCATTCCAGACACCCAAAAATATTAACAAAAAATACATTTTATAGAGAATAACTATAGTTTTACATACAGAAAACAATGAGAAATAAATACGTATAAATGACTAATGAAATGGTTAAATGAACATTTAACATCACTTTTACCTTTATTGAAAACTCCTGTTGGCATATGGAAGACGGCGAGGAGGGGAGAGGGAGGAGAAGAGGTTATTGTTTGGAAGGGGAATCCCCGTCCATAAGGAATTCAGGTATCAAGGCCCTATCCGAGGTTACTTCTCTTCTTTGGCTTTTACTGGCACTAGGATCAGCTTGAGAGTCACTGAACCCCTGTTACACAAAAAATCTGTCCAGAGAGGTCTGTTTCTGTTGTCTCTTTAAGATTTGCCTAAAATGGGACAAGGCATTGTCATTGAACATGTTGCAGACACAGCTTGCAACAGCTTTGTTAGGGTGATATTTCTCCACTTTGCAACTCATTCCACTTTGCACACATGTCCTTAACCCTAAACTGTCCAAACATAGATCTACGTTCACTCACACAGCGCTCCGAATACAGTGGAACCCCGGTTAACGAACACCCCGGAAATCGTGCAATTATGTAAGTATAATATTGTAAGTGCTTGTGGAAGTGTATTATTAGGGGTCTGAAATAGAATAACCTAAATGACATTTTTTCTTAAGGAAGTAAATTCGTTCGGTAATTGCACTTGAGCAGGCTTCTGCAATGAATTTTTTTCGTTAACCGGGGTTCCACTGTATTTTGAAAAAAAAAAAATTATTTTTTATTTTAAATGAAGAGGGCATTATTCTACACGTTATAAGATAAAAAAAAATTTAGGATCAGTACTTATCGAGATATAAGCCACGAAGTTGGCACTGGATGCTCACCTAACGGCAACATGTAGTCCTGCCGCTTGCAGAAGTGTTGCCGATATACCTTTTTTTCTCATTTTTATATTATTTTATATAATTTTAATGTTCTGAGAATTACAATTTATAGTAGTTCTTGTGATTTCATAGCCAATCTTTGTTCTGACACTAATATTAGGTACTGAAATTGTACTCAAATAGTCACAAACACACTGACAGGTGAACATTTTCTCCTGCCTTGGTCAGTTACTATTGTCTAGATATACAGTGGTACCTCGACTTACGATGGTCCCCAAACACACCCTTTTATGTAAGTTTATTTTTTTAAATGCTTTTGTAAGTGTACTTTTAGGGGTCTAAACAGACTAGTCTATTTTACATTATTTCTTAAGGAGATAAATTCGTTTGGTAATGGCACTTGAACAGCATTCTGGAATGAAAAAATATCGTAAGTCGAGGTACCACTGTATATACGAAGTATTTATAGATCCAGCAATGTTTTAGACATGCTGGAGTATATAGTATGAAACTCCTTGAAGCATGGTGAAAGACTGGGTGTCACTAAACTGCTGACAGTGCAGCAGTGGTTTGACACTTGATGATCATGCATTGCTGCAGGGAACCGCTGGCTTTGTTTGTTTTCACTGTTACACGTAAACATGTCTGTGTCTGTCTAGCTCTGTCTGCTTATCTGTCTTTCTGTCTGCCTCTGTGTGTCTGTCTTTCTGTTTGCCTCTGTGTCTGTTTTTCTGTCTGCTTGTCTCTGTCTCAGAGAGTGACTCATGAACCAACAGTTATTACACAGGATGCAGTCACGTCTGATCCCTGATAAGTGAACATGGTATTACATGCCAGTCATGCATATTATGCCTAATATCTACAAGCACAGTTTATAGCACTGGATTTTTTGGGTTATCCTAGGTAATTTACACTATGTCTGGGAATTAGCGAGGGGTGTTACTGAGCACCATGGCTTGCTGTAGTGTCTTGGAAGTTCAGGTTAAAGTGTTGAATGACTGATTTTGGCAAAACCCTGCAAACTATCATTGATAGCCACTCTGAACAGATAACATCTATAAACACAAAGGTTGAGGAAGCAGTAAAGGAGTGGAAGAACAACATGGATAACCAGTTTAATAACTACCTTGCACTACAAGAGGAAAAAACCGAGCAAGATAAGTTATCAGATGCAGTAATAGTGAACAGTCCATTCTTTCCCAGTGATATGACCCAAGCAAAAAGTAAAGACATTACTATACAGATCATCAAAGATCAAATAAACGTTAATGTACCAGTGACAGATATAAAAGAAGCACGATTACTAGGCTCCCATGGTAGAAAAAGTGTTATGATTAGATTCACCACACATGACAGGAAAACAGATCTAATTAAATCATCTATTACAGCCAGGAAACAGGTATATATAAATGAATGTCTGACCAAAAAACGTCAGAACCTCTGGTATAGAATCAGAAAACTTAAGCGAGAGAATAATGATAAAATCCACCAATGTTTCACCCGTGATGGGAAAATTCTAGTGAAGAAAACAAGTGTAGGTCAGTTGTATACTATCACAAATGAGAATGAACTATCAAGATTCCTTAGGGATGCAAATATTACAGAGACTGTATAAACACAATGTCCAAACCAAACCCCTACGTATAGTGTATTGTATGTTTTGCTCATCTACCTCATTTAAGTATTTGTCTATCCTTTGATGAATATTTTTGACAAATATTTTTATTTTTATTTTTAAATACATACAGTTTTTACTTGTGCCCATTTTTCAACTCACATTCCTATATATTTTGATCAGCTTAATTGCTTAGAATTTATACTTACTTTTGATCACCTTAATTGCTAAAAATTGTATTTACCTTTTGTCCTTTTCTCCAACCTCATTTCTATATATTATTGATCACCTTAACTGCCTAAATTTTGTTTCAAATACATTTTACTATTAATATATTTTACTTTTGTACAATTTAGTTAGCACTTTATTCTCCTATAATAGTTTACTTTCATTTTCTTTATTGTCTTTAATAAATTCTAAAATGCAACTAGTGCAATACTGAATTTAAATATTTGTT